>MJUU01060489.1:47427-73239 GCA_002080025.1 Modiolus philippinarum
CCCCCCCCCCCCTTCAGGTTAAATGGTCGGTCCCTAATAATACCTCGTCAGTAAAGTCCTTATTTAATTGGTAAGATCAGTTTAAATTCGTATTTAAGTGGAATATATTGCATGCTTTAAAATTTATGATTATGTTTTAAAATGTTACCTCTTATTAGACCGGAATTGTTCAATAGAAAAAGTGACAACCTAGAATTATGTTGGGGTGGACATGGGGTACCTTTCTCCCACCCCTGTCTCCTTTCTCCCGCCCCGTCTCCTTTCTCCTGTCCCCTTTGTTTGGTCTCCCGGGTTTAATTACTAATGAAACATTAAAACCTACGATTATTAGTTCAATTTAATGTAAATCGAGCGAATATCTTGATTTTTTGATAGCTTCAACACCATCCTGTCCTTTTACTGCTGATGTAAGGTTTCTCTTTGAAAAATGGAGATGGGATATTGTCTCCATGACATTTACTCCAGTTTCCATTCTTTTTCATATGTGAATGATAAAACTAAAAGAGTCTCCTGCTACATATGTATGTATCTATCAATCTACATGTTGGAAATGATTTATCCAAAATTTAAGTCGTAGCCAGGAACAAGTGAAAGTCGATACTAAAGAACAATGTTATAGATCTAGTCTATTTGTAAACACGTCATGCAGTTGCAAGTTGCAAGACTGCAACATTAACCAACTCGTGATGACGCCATATAATTAACAGGGTGTAATTTCATAAATGTTTCCTCGATGATATCCCTGGAGGTTTATTTTTCTTGTTAGTACTGAAGTCCTCATATTTGGAATGTTACTTTAGCATATCGTATCAGGTGAGATACATGTATACGCAGTATCTGCCGTATGGACAGATGGGATGTTGCTTCCCATGAATATGAAATAAACGATAGGAAAACTGAAATCATTACGTTTGTCGTTAATTCTAGTTTTAGTCGACCATCTTCATGAATTTCGAGAAACAATTCTAAACATAAGGCCAACTTTATGTAGTGTCTTTAATTTCGGGATACACAACTGAGATATAAGTACTAATAGAATATATAAGTTATTGAGTGAAAAAAACATCTTCTATATATAAAAAAGCAAAATTTAAAAAAATAGCAATGGACTTTTTCTTATCTTCAGTATGTTTATATAAACTCAGATTTCATAAAAATGTAGAAATAGATTGGATTGCAGGGTTGCACAGAGATCTACATTTAAAAATGCATATAAACTACGTATACAACTTGTTAAATTACTTATAAAATGATGAAATCATTTTATTTACAATTTGGTTATTTAATTATTATTTTGCAATCATAAACGATATATTTAAACAAAAAAAAAAAAGGAAAACAAATATTGACTATCCGTTGCACTTAAACTGATAACTGCAAAAAACACATTTTTATGAGGTTTTCCGTCAGGAAAACTTCATATAGCTGTCGAAATTGAAATCATCCCGGGTACGAATATGTCTTCACATGATTTTTTGACGTAAAAATTGTTCATTAATTTGACGATATCTTTCCTAATGTGACACTGTACATGTATTTATGAGGACAATGTATTTATATGAGCATCCTGCAAAACGGGAATGAAAAGAACACAGGAATATATTTCTGCGGAAGGATCAATATGGTAAACAGGACGGATGCACGTATATAACACAAAACTTGGTTATGTAACGACAACGTTCGTTTCATTAATCGAAATACACAGAACTTAGGTAATCCCAAAATGTGTCCTGTGAAACAGTGTCAACGGCCATTTGATTTTAAGGGAGGGCTTGAGCTTTTTGTAAATAAATAATTTAACCTTGATATCAGTAAAAATTAATATTATTACCCTACTTGTCATGAAACTAAATATATCCACTTCACTCTATAAAAGAAACTATACCGTTTGTAAGAGTGGAGGGATTTTCGCGACATAACAATTATGTAATTTCAAAATGCTTGAAAATCGTATGACTACTGATGTTTCTTATGCATATATGAAGGGAGTATTTGTTGATCTAATAAACAAAAAAACAAAAACAAAAAACAAAAACAAAAACAAAACGCAAACAATAAAAAAACTCGTATTTCAAATCTTCCTGGCCTCGATATCCGTGATACTTTCGATTTGAAACCAAAATATATTAGAAATATTGAAAATGGTTAAAAATTGTGTTTAATGCGTATGAACTGACATTTTGTAAGCATAGTTGAGTTGAGTAATTGCCAGTTAACTAGACCAGACGGTTATCAAGAACGTCATTTGAATATATTGTACGAATTTTGGGAGGAAAATATTTTACAGCTCTACACACTCCCAGGCGTGATGACAAATCAAAATAATTCAGTTCAATACGTATTGTAAATGCACTGTTTGTCATCAAAATTACCCCCTTTCCCTCCCCCCTCTCTCTCTCTCTGTGTGTATATTTTCTTTGAATATTTTGTATTTTCTTTTATATACCTTTTATTTAGCTGACAAACATGACAAAAGAGTATAACATTCTTTTTTTTTTCGACTAAACAGGGAAAACCGAATAACAGTACTCTGTACTTTGATTTACATAGACTATAACTGTAAACATCGATAGCGTCACCTCCTATATTGGGGGTGTAAGATCGAAATCGACTGATCTGATTGGTCAATTCAGCTTTGTGATGTCACGCCGGATAAGAGAATACAAGTCCTTGTCTTGGTAAAAATGTTTTGTTGTTGTACTGAAACAAATGTGGGGGGATCAATTTTCTGACTTCAGAAACTTGTGCCAGTACATGACAGGTCTGTGTGTCTTATACTACATGTGTATGAAGATGTTTGAAAGAAACAAGTGTCTGTGACTCCACTGACTGCAGCCAAGAACGTCATGACATGAGCTACACGAGTGGCAGAGTGCCCGACTACAATACCTCGGGACTCACATTCACAGGCGAGACACTTTGTATTTGGGTATATTCTTACCATTTTCAACATCTCCCATGTCTGTAGAACATTCTTTATAAATAAGATTGTATAGTTTACTGTGATGAATGTAATTTAAACTCTTTCAACCTTTCTGCTTTGAAAAACAATACTCCATTTCCGGTAAAGTCACGTGAACAAATAAAAAAAATCAACAATTGTCACATGATAATATTCTTCAAATTGGGAAAGTTAAAAGCGCGGGAAATTTAAATCTTTTCTTCTTCTTTGGATATACAGTTTTCCATCAGGATTGATAATTATAAACTGTGCATGCATGGACATCATTAAAAGACAGAAGCAGAAGACATGATTTAATTATTGGGAGTCATTATATTATGTAATAACATATTTTTCTGTGTGGCGCATTGTTTAAATTAATTTTAATTAATTTAAGGGTTCTCCGAGAAACCTTCATTTCAATCGGATTTAAGGTTCACTGGTTAGACCTTTAGTGGAATACGCAACTTGTGTTTGGTCTCCATATCTCAAGAAACGTATCAAGGAAGTAGACTGAGAAAATACAACGCAGAGCACTGAACAAAAAACAAAAATTGTACCATCTTTGAGAGATAAATCTTATGAAGTTAGAATAAGAGAAATTGGTCCTTCACTTGAATACCGTAGAGATAGAAATTACATGATACAAGTTTTCAAAATCCTTCACAAGATCGACAAAATTGAAACAACACTAACTGATACATCTTGAGGCCATGATAATTTTAAGTTGTACAAATCAAGATGTAACACCACTCAAAGACTCCATAGTAATCAAATCAAATCAAGTAATTTTATTGGACATAAGCACAGTTTATACATGACATGTGGTATGTAATCCTAAGTAAAAAAGAAAGAAAGAATACAATAACAAACAGATAAAGAAAAAGTATTCAGAGTAATAAAGTATGACATATACATGTATGTTTAATATGTGTAACATATTATTTAGTATCTGAGGAAGATTCTAACTACAAGTTTTTTAACTCTATTTCCCTACTTGAAATCATTTCTTTTAAAAATGTACAAATATTTTTAGTTTCTTGTAGGTTTTTTGGATTTAAAATAATTTTAATGACTTCTTCATCGGGTAATATTTTTCTATTTTCAAAAAGATTAGCATATTTCCCCCTAATATGTGATAGCCCAGTACAGTAAAAAATAAAGTGTAATTCGTTTTCAACCATATTTTTACAAAACTTGCAGAATCTTTGATCTGCCGGGATGAAGGGCCTGCTATATCTGCCTGTTTCAATAGCTAGAGAGTGAGCACTTAGTCTAAGTTTCGTTAAGTTTGAACTTAATTTTCTATTTAAATTGTACTTAAGATAATTTTGTAACTCAAATCCAGTATATATTTTACTATAAAATCTAAGCTTTCCTGATTCACTTTCCATAATATGGGATAACTGGATATTAATTTTATTTTAATAAAATGTTTGAATTTTATTTATAAGTTCTGCAGTTGTGATATCAAGTGATTGTAAGTTAAAGGTTAATTTCAATTGGTAAACAATTTTTATCCATGAATGGAAATGTAAATTCTCCATTGTCTTATCTTCCTCATAGGCTGACTGTAAAATGTTATACATACTGTCATTATGTTGCAAATTTTCTAATCGAACATAAAAATTGAACATTAGTTTAATTATTCTAAAACAGAGTGGATACAATCCAAGTTCTGCATGTATAGCTAAGTTTGAAGTCTTACCATGAACACCAAGAATGCTTTTCATTATCATATTTTGTAGTTTTTCCATTTTATCTTAAAATCAGATCCAGATCTCTGAACCATAAGTAATAATTGGGGAGATAACTGATTCATATAATTTTAGCCAGTTACCAATGGAAAGAGTTTCTGAACTTGGAATTTTAGATCTCATACCAAAAAAGGCTTTCCTGGCCTTGTCAGCTAACTTCCTGGCCTTGTCGGCTAACTTCCTGGCCTTGTCGGCTAACTTATCTACAGCTTTATTTAATTTTCCATTTGAAGTAAAAACAACACCAAGGTATTTGTACTCTTTCACAATTTCAATATAGTTTGTACCAGAATAGAATTGTCGATTTTCTTGTGATATTTGGTTTTTAGAAAATATCACCACTTTTGTTTTCTCAGTGTTAATTGTCAAGATTCCACTGAATACAATATGATTGTAAGGCATCTATACAGTGTTGAAGCCCAGTAGGGGATTCTGAAATTAAAACCAAGTCATCATCATACAAAAGTTGATTTAACTTAAATTCACCAATTGTTGCTGGATGTGTTTCAGCATTTCTTTCAAAACAAGATGAGATATCGTCAATAAATATATTGAATAGGGTAGGTCTCAAACTGTCCCCTTGTTTTACCCCTAGGGTCCCTACAAATGGATCACTATAGTAGTTACCAGATTTACATGAAAATTCAGAATTTGAATACATATTTCTAATTAATTCAAGAAATTTACCACCTATCCCCTTTCTAATCATTTTATATATAAGGGTTTCTGTTAACACTGTCAAATGCCTTTTTAAAGTCCACAAAACAGACATACAATTTCTTTTTAAGTTTTCCAACATATTTATTTATTTATTTACGCTTTACCAAACAGAGAGTAATAGATAAATGGAACGCTTTAAAAATACCAAGCAGCTTAGTAAACGTTAAAACAGTTAATGAATTCAAGACAGGACTGAACACAATCAATTGGACCAAAAACAAATTCAAACCATATTGTTGACTAGATGAAACTTATGAAGCAGGTGATACAGATTGAGAGGGGTATAGAAGCTTATGCTTGAAACCCTATGTTCCAGGTAAATTCAAGGTAAATTAAATAACATTTCAAAGGTGGCCACTAGAACGCAAATAAGAATGATCACAAATCAGAGACAGATACAAATGTCTCTGCACAAATGTAGCATCAATTACTGAGATAAAGGATTAGAAGTAGACGGATATATTGACCTAACCTGGAATAGAATAAGTTTGTTGATGAGTATGTTGTTTTTGATGATTACAAACCATAGAACATATATACCATACTCCAGAATAAACTACACAACTTGACATAGCCAGCCAGCTTTGTATTGAGGAAACGGTAAAAATATAAATGAACAAGGACTTATAATGAGAAGGATAAGCATCTCGTGATAAATTTGAAAAATGTCGCGGTAAATGAGATTTTGTCAACTTTTGGGCACTGTCTTTAAACTGGGACTAATATAACATATATATGTTATATTAGTCCCAGTTTTAAAGCATTAAAACAATATAAATATAACAATGATGATCACAAAAATTGTTCTGTCAGTGCAGTAGATGTCACACTTTATGAAAATATCAATTTTGTGAAATTCTGTGAATTACTTTAAAAGCCTTCAGTTGCAAATTATGGTGCATTTTTACCGATGTAAATCGGAAGTGACTAAAAAAATAATGAAAATGTCTAGATTTCAAATTTTAATCATGTAATGAAGAAAATACTTGCTATAATGAAATGAAATTTACTCTAACAACGTAAAAATGACTCTGCTTTCAGAAAAAAAATATCATTTTATTAAAATCCATGTACAACTTTTTCGAGTAGTTAGCTGAAAGTGAATTCATATCAAACGTCCAACCAGATTTTAAAATGCTAAATGGATTGTGTACGAGTTGCATATCCGTCATACCCTTCTCATTATACGTCCTTGTAAAGGAATATTGTTGGAATCCTCAAAACAAAACATATTTAAAGAAACTAAAAAAAAAAATCCAATGACAAAGACAGACGAGGTAAAAATTAATAGCAATTCGAATGAAAGGTTTTCAGATACACCCAGACTATAACGAAAACACTAGTAGACAACCCGTATGTAATAGACGAAGTCTGTATAATTTGTGCGAGCTCTCGCGTAACGAATCAACTGTGAAACATACACTCCGTAAGCAGGAGAAGCTGTAATATTACTGTAAAACAAGTCTCTGGGTAGAGGAGCACAATTAGTGCCAATTGCTTATATGGTTGACTGACTCTCAACCCGTATGTTTTGTATCCAATCAACTTTGATCAGTGTGAAAGGTGTAAATGTTTTATGTTGAATGAATGTGTATGTCATTTGATTGTATATGCCCGTCATGGGCCCTTTGATTAGGCCAATAAAATTATCTTTATCTTTATCTTTATCTAAACTTGTTGTTGATAAATAACACCTCCAAACGTGACAAATATATTATCAATTAGAAAATCAACCATACTGCACACCTGTTCTTCATCGTAGCATACTTTTCCTTCTCAATTGGTTTTTGAAAAACATAGGTAATCAACGATTACAAAGTTCGTCCCTTATGGAACATTGTCACAGCAACCCAATTCTGCCTAGATGCTGACCTACTATCAAAAATACATGCATATGCAAGATTACATGAACCTACAATGTACAGTCACTGAGATATGAACTCGGATGTACACATTAATGTTAGTCGATCATGCATAAAATGTAGGCAAAAGAGACACAATTTTGTCTGGATGCTGACCTACCATAAGATGTATGCATATGCACATGCAAGATCATCCTACCATCTACAGTTCCCGAGATCTGAACTCGGATAAGATGCATGCATATGCACATGCAAGATTATCCTGCCATGTACAGTTCCCGAGATCTGAACTCGGATGTAAACTTGAATGAAAGTCACTCAAACCGAAAATATAGGTCAAAGTGACTTATTTTTGTCTGGATACTGACCTACCATCAGAGATGCATTCATATGCAAGGTTAGTTGATCCTACCATACACAGTGACTGAAATTTGAACTGGGACATAAACTTGTATAAACTTGAATGCAAGTCACTCAAGCGGAGAAAGTAGGTCAAAGTGACAAAATTTTGCCTAGATGCTGACCTACGATCAGAGATGCATGCATGTGCAAGGATAGATGATACTAACACGTACAGATCTGAACTCGGACGTAAACTTGAATGTAAGTCACTCAAGTGGAAAATGTAGGTCAAGTGACTTAATTTTGCCTGGATGCTGAACTACCATCAGAGATGCATACATGTGCAAAGACCCTACCATGTACAGTGACTGAAATCTGAACTCGGACGTAAACTTGAATGTCAGTAACTCAAGCGGAAAATGTAGGTCAAAGTGACCAAATTATACCTGGATGCTGACTTACTATCAGAGATGCGTGCATGTGCAAGGTTAGATGATCCTACCATATACAGTGACTGAGATCTGAACTCGGACGTAAACTTGAATGTAAGTCACTCTAGCGGAAAATGTAGGTCACAGAGACCTAATTTCTTTGGAGGCTGTGAGTCGACTCAAGATGCATCTGCATGCAAAGTTTGATGATCCTACCATGCATAGTTACTAAGATATAAACCTAAATGCGGAAATTGGAAAGGATTTTGTCTTTGTCAAATGAAACTCTTTTGTATGTTGCACTACCTGGTGTATTGTGAACAATACCTTGTTCTTTGATGAGGCAGTTGTAATAATGTGCTTTACATACAAAAACGATGTTATTAGAAGCTTTTTCTGCAGATACAATATCATATATGTCATGTAGTGTAGAGAGGCGTTTACTGGCTTCATGATTTCAAATACAGACTGTCGATTGTTAACACATCTGCGTAGTTTTTTAACAGGACTCCTCACTAAAGATCGAATGGATCTTACCCAATCGGACTTCTCAGGTTCTGGCTCTTGGTCCGTCGCTCTCTTGACCCATGCTCTGGGGTAATCTTCAACAGCGTTCATAACAATCTTGAAAATTAAATACAATTAATACTCTGTGGTTCTCGGAATTTTGGACCATTGAAGATCTCCTTCCGTAGAAATTCATTTTCAATGATCTCAAGATCTCCGGTAATGACATATCCAGAGGGACTGTAAACAAAAGGAAAAGTGGAATAGTCGCATGTCAGAGGTGATTTCAGAAAATTCTCAATGTCTAGGTCCTGCAAAGCAGTTAAAAATTCTCCTACTAATGGTTTTTGTATAGCTGTAGGATACTTAAGGTTTGGATTGATCTTTGACCTCTTCGCGATTCAAAATGTTGCTGATGTTAATAGCAACTATTCCTCTGTTGGCAAACGAATATGAATAAGTTTCCCGTTTTTGTTTTGAAGAGGTTCGGTTTGAACAGACGGAAGAACGCTACGTCAGCGATGATACTGCTTGGTCTGCACTTTGGGGTGAAAATATTTACGCCTCCTTTCTCGAGTCCAAAATCTCGCATTGCCAAGTTTTTCAAAACGTGAACACGGAGAAACATGATGAACACCCAAAGGTGAACGCAAGCTGTTTAGCAGGTCATTGAACAATTCAGGAACAGATCTGTTTGTGGAGATTAGAAAAAGATGATCCACCAAAAGACGCTCTGGATTTATGATGTTTGTGATCATGGCTTCGTGTAGATCTTGGGCTGACATTGAATAAGTCCATCACATAAACATCACTGCATTCCAGAACCGGTTAAATTTCCTATTCCTTTGATATTATTATTACAACCAAAGGGCATTGTAGTTCCCAACTGTTATCCGTGCGGTAAGGTGTACTAAGACTAAAAGAGAGTAGATAATCAGTCTAAGATTGTATCCATCCAAAAATTGTTTTAAAAACAGTTGACTCACTAACAATTCCAATAACAAAAATACTAAATAAATCAATGTCTAGAATACACAGATTCCAAATAAATGGAAGTAAGCACATGTCATACCAGTACATGAATAAAGAGCTACGCCAAGCGCATCATGATATGACCAGTATGGCCTTCTTCTAGGGGCTACCGGGACAGATAAAGGAAAACAGTTTTTCGATTTTCTGTCTCGCTTGCCCCTAGAAGAAGGCCGTACTGGCCAAAACGTTCAGCACTCTTCTTTCTATTCCCTTTCGATATTTTCAGCTCTTTTTTAATTTTTTATATTTGGTGTGATTTTACTTTTTGATTGTGGCATACCATACCATTTTTACTTTGTTCATATATATATTTGCACGTTAAAGAGTATGCAAAATTAATCTGAAATGGGATGATGAAATCACACAAAGTAAAGTGAACCAATTGGTGCCACTTAATTCACAACAATTAATGAATATGCTATTTCTGAGTGTCGGTCCCACAATAATGTCATAATTATAGAATTTCCAAATATTCCATAATCAGGAAATGATAATTATATACTATTAAATGCTAAATTCAATCCAACTGCAACTGTGCCCAGTGTTTTTTTTGTTTGTTTTTTTTTTGAAACATTGCAGAAATAGAAGTTAAATGTTCAATGGATTTCAGCACTGACTGAAAGACGCTTTTGGAATTAATATCATCAACAACATGGAGCATGTCAGTATAACACAAAGCTAATTACGATGGACTCTACCTACATTGGATATGCAGAAGTTAATGAAACAAGCATCACGCTGTGGCATTGTGACGAACGTTTCTGCATTTTTTCTCACCGTCACGGGACTAATTAGAAATTTGTCACCTCGTTGTAAAGAGAATGTAAAATACTCAAGTGATCCTGTTTCACGTCAACGGACAACAGTGAGAATCTGCACCACCTCTGATTGGCCTAAATGTTACTGGAATGTGTAAATAAATTTTCTTAGAAGACAATGGGATTTAATATTCTGAGGAAGTATCTGAAGTATACCGACTGCTGAAAGAATTATTTAAAATGAGAAACGAATCGTCAATTAAAAAAATCTGAAATATATGCAGTTGAATATCAAAAAAGCTTGCTTTAACAGTAACACTTCTTGTTTCATCAGAAATTGCGAGAACTCATTCATTGCTCCTGCAGATTAATCAATAATTATTACAAATGAAACAGGATCTAATCACCCGAGACTTTACGATGCAATTATTGGACCACTGAAATCCAGTGAATAGTTAATTTGTTATTCTGCATTTTTAGCGGACAGTTGCATTTGAATTACTGGCATTAGTGATATACACCAAAATACCGAAGTTACTGTGAATTTTGTTTCTGCATATGCGCATTTGGATTGCATATATAGGAATTATGCAAGGATTAAATGTGTTGTTATGATGAAGCACGACACTGAAATGTAAATATAAAGATAATATGGAAATTTTTCGCGATGACTATAGTGAGAACATTTTAATACGTGCACAAAAATATATGGCTTCAACACGGGGGTGGGTGGGGGGGGGGGGGNGGCTAACTCAACATACATTTTGGTACAGGTGTGCGGACAGTAAAATTTAAACCAACCCTATTCATATATTTTGCCAAGGTGAAAAGGGAGACCCTTCCATATCTTTTTTGAAGTTTTTCAACCTTTTCATACATTTTTGTAAAGTGTAAAGATCATATGGATTATCTGAAGATTAAGTTTGTGGTTATATATTGGATGTTGAAATTTTCAACCTAATGATATGTCCAAAGTGCAAATTCAGACCTATTGATATATTTCTTCTGATATTTCTACCCTTATCATATATATTTCAGACCTGAAAAACATACCCTTTTGGGTCGAACATCCGTACCTAGTTTTATATAGGAAGTTACTCCCCCGTGGTCTTCAAGTGTTCTGAAACTGACACTTTTATCGGAAAAACAGGAAAAAAGAAAATCACGGGGGGCGGGTCACTTCAGATGGAATTCAGTACAAGCCTGCCGCTGGCATTTTGAAAATACCCCCCTTTCATATAGTTTCCTAAACAAAATATCGACCCATTTATATAGTAAATTTCAAAAATAACCAACCCAGTTGTATAGTAAAAAAGTGTGATTGGAGTAAGAAAACCATTAATTTCACAACAGAAATGTTCTTAAACATCAAATAATGATAAATACTTGATTAATTACAGCAACAAGTAGAGATACTGGCCATTTGGGGCTAATTTACGACCCATTGATATACTTGATGTGAAAAATTACGACCCACTCATATAATTGATAACTGCAAAAAACAGGCCCATTCCAGCGGCACGTCTGTATATACCTCTATATAGGAAGTGACCCCCCGTGAAGAAAATACATACGTTGTAAGAATCTATTTTCCATAGATGTTAATAATATTGGTATATACTGAAACTAACGCTAGATTATGATCCGCTAGCAAAACTGTACAGAGGAATACCACTAATTGAGGACCATACGGTGGGGTTTCATAAAGAAAATGATCGGTCTGCATAGCCTTAAACTTAGTTAGAGAAAAAATACTACAATTTCACCCAGACAGATGTTTTCCCGTTGCCTTGTCTCGAGAAATCATTTGATGCGTTAATATTGAATTGTTCTATATTGTTCACGTGTATTGATTTAACTAGTGGCTACTGCCAAGTTGCTGTGCATGGGAATGACATTGAAAAAAGACAGCTTTCACTGCATATGTTATACTGTATATATGCCAATGGTCCATCATTAGATTCCCAAAGAACATTACCATAACGTGTTTAGTACTTGTCAAGTACTATAATATTTGTTCAAATGGTAGCTTGTTTCAAACGGACGGAATAAGTCAAATGCAAAAAATTATAGGCAATAAATATTTCTTAAGGTCGATCTCTCTAAGACTTTTAAGCTGCCGTTTTTAGCCAAGTTTGTATGTACTGTATTATTCTACATGAGACAAGATTAATTAAAGTCAGAGGATTGATATTAACATGATAGACAGTCATGAATTACCTGCCCTTTAATTTTTCTGTTTTCTGTTTACTAAAATTCATTCTCAATTTTATATATAATTGATTAAATGTTTACAAATGTTCCTTTTAAAAATAATTTGCACAAATATTTATCATCATAATAATTTTATACTTAATGAATCATATTAGTTTGCATTTTCAAAAATGTAATCGTATTTTTCTACAGTAAATTAAAATAATCTTATTTAAACTCAAAGACAAAGGATAGGGGTTACTCTGGTTTCTCTTCAAACCACGAATAAATCTTTCGCCTTTTACTAAAGATTTCCGTGGAGAGGAACAATTAATGAGTCTATAGACAATTTTTCTAACCCTGTTAATTCAGGGTACCATAATTTAATCATTTAAAATAAATCCTACAGAATTTAAGCTAATTTCTTTTTCCTTTCAAAGGTTTGCTTCACAATAACAAGATACCGAAATTACACTTAACTGAGGTTCTGTAGATGGACATTCCGACAACTATATGTATCTTCAATGATCATTTGGAAGACCGAAATAAAAAGCAGGAAAAGCTACAAGAAAACAAATAACCTAAAGGACCTAAACGTAATTGCAATAATACTTTAAGGTCTCTTATTTATGGAACATATAAAAATACCGTCATTTGAACTAATAATCATAAGAATTTGAAATTCATGAACACGTTAAAAACTACTATATTGGAAAATCAAAATCTAATTACAAGTATAATGATTAAAGGAGTATATTGATTTGATGTTATGCATAATACATGATTAGATCATGCTTTAAATTTTTAGCATCTATCTTTTTATCGGTACATGCAACACTAAGTAACACTTTTTTCAGTTTAGTACATTGCAAACTCAGGATCAAAATATGCACGTATAGAACTAGTTCTACAACAGGGAAAGACACAACATATTATCTTATTTTCTGACAAGCTCGTCTTCAAAATAAATGAGAACTGAACCGTCATTAAAAAAGGATAATCCCAAGACAATGATAACATCGAACATCGGAAAAACAAAGAAATAAAAATATTACACAAGTACGACACAAAAAGTAAGTTCTGTATCTGAATAGAAAATATAAGTTAACCACAATCATTTAGTATGTTAGAGACCAAAATGGGTGTAAGACGTATTTTGTTACTTCTTGTCTCTGTTCCCCTGTCCCACTTTTACACTTTTTTTGTATAAACATGAATCTTTTAGCAACCTCTCATCTCCTTTTTCTAATACTTTGTTTCCATTTGTAAACGTTTCGTTGTAGTCTCCTATTTTTATCGATTTGTCCATTTCCTTCACTTTATATTTTCCTTACTTTTCCTTTGTTTGATTCTCATTATTTTTCGTCATTGTCCCTATTTTGTGCAATTCCCCCATCTGATTATCATTAATTTATTTGTTTTTTTTTCTTTTATTCATTTTCAACGATTTTTTTATCAGAAAATTGAAATTCCTCGTTTGTTTAGTCTACTCAATCTATTAATTAGCAATTAAACATTCAAACAGCAAACAGCTTATTAAAAGGGAATTTCTCATCCTCGATTTTATGGAAATTTTGTTAAAAATGTCAAAAACTGATAAATAATCCAGAAAAACTGGGACGTAACTTACATTCTTTACGTAATAGTGGAGATCGTTGAGATATTCTGAACAAATCCGTTAAATTGCCTTTGGATTCCAGTGACCTGAAGACTTTACATATATACTGGCCTCTCACTGATTCTGCCAATGTCTACTGAAATACATGAAGACTCTTTACCAAACCCTTCGGGGAGTTTTACGTTTGATTTTTCTTCCGTAGTGCGACAGTGTTTTACCAGCAGACTAGATTCCTTGAGCTAGCCGACAGTTTAGCGGCGAGCACTCTTTGACCCATCTTTCTAAATTACGTTTTGTGATATGCTTTTTCTGTTCCAAGATAGTGGTCATTGAGTTAGTAGTCTACCTGTACTGGGTTTTATTCGAATGTTTATTATACTATAGGGACACGGGATAGAGAAAGGGGAGGTTTGGGTACCCATTAACCGGTTTAAACCGACCACTGGCTTTTGCTAGTGCCGGTACCAAGTCCGGCTATCCTGAGTTTCTATCTTTATTTATGTTTGTCTCTTGTTTTCATTGTTGTTTTTCTGGTGCAGTTTGCTTGTAAATTGTGGCATGTGATTGTAGTTCCGGCCATTGTAGGTGTTTGCTGTTATCCTGTTTTTGTAATTCTTTAGATTGTTTATTTTCCTCAATATAATCATCATTATTTTTTTTCCCTCGATCTGATTATTATCAATTTAAATTTCTTGCTTTTGATTTTTTTATTTTTTTCCACAATTTGATAATAGACGAGTTTCCAATTGGTGAATTTTCCCGGAAAATTTTGACGTCACAATATAAATTTTGGGACGCCACAATGTAACGTGACGCAATTTACTCCTATTGACCCCAGGTCAATCGGGGCAAATAACTAAATACCGAAGTTACTGATAATTTAAATTCTGCATATGCACATTTCGACAACTTATGTCTCTGAAGGCAATTCATTCATAAAATGAAATTGGAAATTCGTTTATTATTAATTTGATTTGTTTGGTTCTGTACATTTTTATCAACTATTAGTACTATCAGTATTGTAGTGTAGTTTGTTTAGTTTTAGTGTAGCTTGCTTAGTCTGTAGTCTATGGTGTATGCATCTTTATATTTGTAGTTTTAACTTATATTAAAGTAGATTTGAGTAATCTTCTCAAGCCAGTAGTGGTAGCAGAGTCAAAACCGTACGCGAAATGGCAACAGCTTCAAGTGGTAAGAGCCCACCAAGTTTGACAGCGGAGAAACCATCAACAATGAAAAAATGAGGTAAGATGAGGAAACTGGTAATTGAATTCGACAAAAAAGAGAGGCCTTTCATTAGCTCTGTCATTACAAGGTAAAGCGAGGGAGGTAGCACTGGAGTTATCACCAGAAAATCCTAAGTAGAGGAGTTAATAACGGAACAGCTTCAAGTGGTAAAATTGTTTGATAAGGACAAAATAGACCAAGCATATGGTGCTTACACAGCCCATGGTACATTTCAAAGGGAAATGTTAAAGATTAGTGACTATATAACTAAATTTGAACAGCCGTATCATAAATGTAATACTTCCAGACACAATAGTGGCATTTAAA
This sequence comes from Modiolus philippinarum, assembly GCA_002080025.1. NCBI lineage: Eukaryota > Metazoa > Mollusca > Bivalvia > Mytilida > Modiolidae > Modiolus > Modiolus philippinarum. The sequence goes on from MJUU01060489.1 coordinate 63,143, forward strand.
CTTCTCGACAATGCAGGACTAAGCCAAAGCGACCGACATCTAGCTTTAACAACATGTACTGAACTTAGGTTTGATACCATGAAATCAGCACTTAGCAATATTTTGCTTAAAATCACAGGTAGAACACATATTGACTGTAAAGCAAAAATCAGCCTGTGTTGGGGAACATCACTATGAAAGAAGACGTAGATAACTCCATATCCTTTCGTAAAATAAGTAGGTAAAGTAGGTTTGGTGCATTCAACCGAACATATCGAAATTTTGTTCCAAGAAGTACACAACCTTAACTTAACCCAATTACTAGTATCAATAGTAGCGTGTCTCGTTGAAGATGTTGTGACTCAAAATATCACTGGTTTAGAGATTTTCCATACAAGTCGCACGATATCAGGCTTACTGAGGAACAAGATGTTAAAAATGAAACAGAAACTGTATACATTACACTGCTCACAACTTTGAAACAAAATATAACACCCCAAGATTTATTTTTGACTGAAGCATCAAATTCTGCAGTTTTTGAAACAGCATGCATTAAAACAATTTGTGGCTCAAAATGGTTACAGGAATACTTAGACAATATTTAATTTGGGACTGAGCGAATAACGTTTAAAGAAAGTCATATACCGTTCAGATTTGGTGATGGCAAACAGTTTATCATATCAGTCTGTAAAATTGCCTGTTAAAGTTGGTGCTGTCAGCTGACATTTAGAATTTAGGTAGTAGACCGTGAAACACTTCTATTTTTCAAAGACTCATTGAAGAGAGCAGATACAATTCTAGATTTGTGTAATAACAAAATTACAATGTTTGGACAAGCAGTTGATATCCATTTTATTTCTAATGGACATTACTATATTGACATCAGAAGAAACAAAAGTAATCTGAAGGCAACTCCAATAAATGAGGAAGAAATGCTTAATGTTGAATCCGTGTTTTCTTTCAAGAGAAAGAGAGAGGTTGTATCAAACTTGTTCTAGCAGTTTGGTCACCTTTCATCAGAAAAGTTCTTATCCCTCTTAGGCAGGATCTGTCGACTCCGATACAAGGACAATAGTGAATGACGTATGTTCTAATAGCAGTGTATGTATCAAAAATCAAAACTAGTATTAGCTTTCTCACACGCAAATGACTTACATCAAATCGTGGCTATGGATCTACATGAAATAGATACCAATTTGTACTTTTTGCATATTATTGACTTATTTAGTCGTTTGAGTGTAGCAGCAATTATACAAAGAAAGATTCCAAAGTCTTAATTGATATATTCATGCAAATATGGATAAACAGAAGTTGGAGTTTACACAGACAATGTTTTGGTGTTTAACTCTCAGACTTTTATAGATATGGTCGAATTTTTTAACATGACAGTTAAAATACAGCAGGGTATAGCCCTTGGTCTAATGGTATTGTAGAAGGGCATTATGACTCTAACTGAAACAACAAGATTAGAGAAAGCTCGACTTTATCATGGGAAACTGTCTTTAGCTGAGCTGTAAATGCCAAGAACAATCTTGTTAATGTGTATGGCTATAGTCCCTATCATACTGTGCTCGGAAGAAATCCAAATCTGCCATCACATCCGGTTGATAAACCTCTGGCTTTGGAAGGAGAAACCATCAGTTAAAAACTAGAAAAACGTTTGGTTGGCCTTTATTACACAAGGAAAGCATTTATATCATCAGAATCATCTGAAAAGATAAGACGTGCTCTCCATGAACAGATTCGCCGGTCGGGGGAAAATATAAAACCGTAGATAAAGTGTATTTTCTCAGGGATAACAAGTGGAAAGGACCTGGCTCAGTTATTGGACAAAATAATGTTGTAGTTTTTATAAGGTTTGGAGGAACATGTCAGAGTACATGAAAGCAAGATAATGAGGGATAATCATGGAAATAAAACGAAACGTCACAGGAAAATGCATCATCACGATAGAAGGATGAATATGAATCAGGGTAGATGAATGAATATGAATAAAAACTCTAAAACTCCAAGTGTTGTTTCAGATGTTAATTATGATAGTGATGAAGAAGTAAATGATTTGCATATGGACAATTAATCAGAAAATGGAAATGACAATGAGTTACACAGTCACTCAGACAATAGTGACAACAATGAGTTAGATGCTGGTAATGAGTAAGAATCAGAAAATCAGTTTATAGTCAGGCAGAACTACAATATGAATCTAAATCCGAAAGTCATGTAGATGACTTAGAAAGAGAAAGCGATATTTCTTTGAGTCAAGGAGAACAGAGTACTGTAGACAATGAATCAGTAAATACTCAAGATAGTGATCGAAACAATCAACAGGAAAGCTCTAAACAAGGCAGCGGTATGGTAAAACCTAGAAGTAGTAAAGCTGTATGCGTAAAAAGATACCAAAAAGTAAATTTTAGAATATGTTGTTATGATAAAACATGATAATGAAATGTACATATCAAGATATGGAAATTATTCGAAATGACTATAGTGAGAACATTTTAATACGTGCACAAAAATGTATAACTTCAAGTCTTCTGAAACTGACACTTAAATTGGAAAAACAGGAAAAAAACAAAAAAGAAAATACATAGTTGTAAGAATCTATTTTCCATAGATGTTAATGATATTGGTATACTGAAACTAACGCTAGATTATGATCCGCTTGCACAACCGTACAGAGGAATACCACTAATTGAGGACCATGAGGTGAGGAGTTCATTAAGAAAATGATCGGAATTAAATACAAATGAAATAAAAGGGATAACTGGAAACACCTACAATGGCTGAAAATTAAAATTACATGCCACAATCTGCTAGGGAACCACACAGGAAAAACACAAATTAGACAAAAGACAAACGTAAACAACGGTAGGAACTCGGGACAGCCGGACTTGGTACCGGCTAACCGGTTTATGGGTACCCAAACCTCCCCTTTATCTCCCCCGTTTCCCTATAGTTTAGTAAACATACGAATAAAACCCAATACAGGTAGACTACTAACTCCATGACCACAATCTTGAAAGGAGAGAATATGACAATACGTAATTTTGAAAGATGGGTCAAGGGGTGTTCGCCGCTAAACTGCCGGCTAGCTAAGGGAGCCTAGTCTGCTGGTAAAACACTGTCGCACTACGGAAGAACAAGTGATGACCCTAAAAGATGTCTCGCCCGTCCCTGCTGGCCTCTAAATTGATGTGAAATCTAAGTGAACTAATTAGAAAAGTGAACATGCTCACTAGACCGTGAAATTGAGGTCAAGGACAAATGTCAAGTGCCGGACTGACATGCACTACCCAAGACCAACCTACATACCAAATATTATCAACCTACCACTTCTAGTTATTGAGAAATGGACTTAAGCAGAAAAACTTAACGTGGCCACTAGACCGTGAAATTGAGGCCAAGGACAAAAGTCACCTGCCAAACTGACATGTACTACCCAAGATCAACCTACATACCAAATATTATCAACCTACCACTTCTAGTAATTGAGAAATGGAAAAACTTAACGTGGCCACTAGACCATGAAATTGAGGTCCAGGACAAAAGTCACCTGCCAGACTGACATGTACTACCCAAGACCAACCTACATACCAAATATTATCAACCTACCACTTCTAGTTATTGAGAAATGGAAAAACTTAACGTGGCCACTAGACCATGAAATTGAGATCCAGGACAAAAGTCACCTGCCAGACTGACATGTACTACCCAAGACCAACCTTCATACCAAATATTATCAACCTACCACTTCTAGTTATTGAGAAATGGACTTAAGCAGAAAAACTTAACGTGGCCACCAGACCGTGAAATGGAGGTCAAGGTCACATAACGTTATGTCCGTCAGGTAGCATCAGTGAGAGGCCAGTATGTTTTTAAAATTTTCAGGTCACTAGATCTCAAAGTTAATTTAACGGATGTAAGCAGAGTATCTTGTCAATATCCCCTATTACGTAAAGAATGTAAGTTTCGTCCCAGCTTTTCTTGATTTTTAATCAGTTGCTGGCATTTTTTGACAACATTACCGTAAAAACGAGGATTAGAAATGCCCTTAGTTATAAGTTGTTTGCGGGTAACGCCATATTTAGATATAAAATATTCATATCTGTTATAAAACTTCTTAAAGGTAATCAACAACTTATGAAATCTGAAACCCTGTTGTAAACGTTTGGCTGTGATAGTAAGGTTACGCACATTTAAATCGTCAAGAGTAGAACAAACACGTGCGAATCGTACTTGTTGAAAAATGTACACCCCGTATGATGGAGCTTGAGGGATGTCGCCGTCAAGAAAAGGGAAATTAGTTATAGTGAAATTAAAATCATCCCTTTTATCATATATCTTAGTTTTTATTTTACCAGCGTCAATAATGATAGTTACTTCCAGAAAAGGAAAGTATTTGGAATCATTTTTAGCTTTATTTAATTTCGGTTCTTCTGGGTATATAATGTTTACATAATAGAAAAACTGGGGATTGTCAAAAGTAAGGATATCGTCAATATACCTGCTGTTATCGTTGAAAATAGAAATAAGATTATCAATGTTTGGTATGGTTCCGTTTTGAAGTTTTTTCATGAAGTCTCTTTCGTAACAGAACAGAAAAAGATCTGCAATGAGAAGTGCACAATTTGTACCCATGGGAATACCTATGACCTGTTGATAAATAGTGTTGCCAAAACGAACAAAAATGTTGTCCAGCAAAAGATTGAGTGCATTTATCATATCATCACACGTCTATCCTTTACGTTAGTTAGAGAAAAAATACAACAATTTTACTCAGACAGATGTTTTCCTGTTGCCTTGTCTAGAGAAATCATTTGAAGTGTTAATTGAATTGTTCTAAATTGTTCAAGTGTATGGATTTAACTAGCGGGTACTACCAAGTTGCTGTGCATGGGAATGACATTGAAAAAGACAGCTTTCACTGCATAGGTTATGTTGTATATATGCCAATGGTCCATCATTATATTTTCAAAGAACATCGGAACAAATACTATAGGAAGGTTCGAGAACCTCATCAGTGATGTCATAAAATCTAATTTACATATGCAAATTAGCATTTTTGGTTGACAAAGTCGTAGTAAGAAGATTTTTTATCCTTTGTCATTTTTTCATTAAAAAGTGTCAAAATTGCCGAATTTTATATACTTTACAAAAACGCTAATTATATAGATATTTAAAATAAATTTATTAAAAAAGATAATACCCTGTAAAAGTGTAAACATTCCAGATTTTCGATCAAAAAGAATTATCAAGATACCTCTATGAACAATTTCGTACGAGTGATTTGAAAATGACATTTTTATGACCCTTATTAATTATCGCGCTTTCTTGCCAACTTCAGGTCTGTGACGTCACGGCGAACCTTCCTATAGTACTTGTCAAGTACTATAAAGTACTCTAATATTTGTTCTGATGGTAGTTGTTTCAAACAGAATAAATCAAATGTAAAAAATGAAGGTCATATAATATTTCTTGAAGTCGATCTCTCTAAGACTGACATATTTGATTTTTAAGCTGCCGATTGACCTTTGTAGGTACTGTATAATTCTACATGAGACAAGTTAATATTAACATGATATACAGTCATGAATTACCTGCCCTTTAATTTTTCTGTTTTCTTTTTACTAAATTTCACTCTCAATTTAATATCCATTCGATTAATTGCTTACAAATGTTTCTTTTAAAAATAATTTGCACAAATATTTATCATTTTAATAATTTTATATTCAATAAATTATATTAGTTTGCATATTCAAAAATGTAATTGTATTTTTCTGCAATAAATTAAAGTAATCTTATTTAAACTCATAGATACAGCCTGGGTGTACTCTGGTTTCTCTTCAAACCACGAATAAATCTTTCGCCTTTTACTAAAGATTTCCGTGGAGAGGAACAATTAATGAGTCTATAGACAATTTTTCTAACCCTGATGAATCAGGGTAACATAACTCAATATAAATCCTTCAGAATATAAGCTATTTTTCTTTCCTTCCGAAGTTGATTCAGTTTGCTTCAAAATAGCAAGATACCGAAATTACAAAGTAGATGGACATTTCGACAACTATATGTATCTTCAGCGACATTTGGAAGACCGAAATTAAAAGCAGGAAGCCACAAGAAAAAAATAACTTTAAGGACCTAAACGTAATTGCAAAAAGGTCTTTTATTTAAAGAACATATAAAAAATACTGACATTTGAACTAATTATCATAAAAATTTGAAATTCATAAACATTCTAAAAACTACTGAGTTGGAAAATCAAAATCTAATTATAATCATAACGATTAAAGGAGTATATTTTGATTTGATATTATACATAATTCATGATTAGATCATGCTTTAAATTCTTAGCAGCACTAAGTTAATTTCTCCAATGTTTGTTTCTGCATAACACTTAATTTAGTACATTGCCAACTCAGGATCAAAATCTAGTTCTACAACAGGGAAAGACACAACAAATTATCTTATTTTATGACAAAATAAATGAGAACTGAACCGTTATTAAAAAGGATAATCCCAAGACAATGATAACATCAAAAACATCACACAAGTACGATACAAAAAGTTATGTTTTTGAATAGATAAATAAGTTTACCATAATCATTTAGTATTATAAAAAAAATACCGAAGTTGCATGGAAGTTAGAGACCAAACCTGTCCCACTATTGCAGTTTTTTGTATAAACATGAATCTTTTAACAGCCTTTTATCTCCTTTTTCTAATACTTTGCTTCCATTTGTAAACGTTTCGTTCACAATTTGATTATTATTAATTTGATTTGTTTGGTTCTGTACATTTTATTAACTATTATTAAAAAGAAAGGAAATGGGGTAAATGTATTAGTATTATTAGGCCACACCAATTTGATTTATAGTTCTTTGGATTTTGCCGCACCAATTTTGACGACTTCGACTTTTTAAAATAAAAAAAAATTGCCGCATCCGGAAAATTTTCGCCCGCATTCCGCATCCGTTTTGGCATTTAGATAGTGAAAAATTTTAATGCGGTTCCCAGTTCTCCGTTAAAAAATTGGAAGTATTTGGAAACAAACAGTATACAGACTGCCTCAGAGCGTGATTATGGATAANAAAGGAAATGGGGTAAATGTATTAGTATTATTAGTATTGTAGTGTAGTTTATTTAGTTATAATGTAGCTTGCTTAGTCTGTAGTCTATGGTCTATGTTTCTTTATATCTGTAGTTGTAACTTAGATTAAAGTAGATTTGAGTAATTTTGTCAAGTCAATAGTGGTAGCAGAGTCAAAACCGTCCGGCGAGATGGCAAGAGCTTCAAGTTATAAGAACCCACCAAGTTTGACAGAGGAGAAAACATATCAACAATGGAAAAATGAGGTAAAGATGTGGCAACTGGTGACTGAATTCGACAAAAAAAGAGAGGCCATTCATTAACTCTGTCATTACAAGGTAAGCCGAGGGAGGTAGCACTGGAGTTATCACCAGGTTCCTAAGTAGATGAGTTAATAATGGAACTAGATATAAAATTGTTTGATAAGGACAAAATAGACCAAGCATATGGTGCTTACACAGCCTTTGGTATATTTCAAAGGGAAATGTTAACGATTGACTATATAAATGAATTTGAACAGCGGTATAACAAATGTAAGAAATATGACATGGTACTTCCAGACACAAAACTGGCTATAAACTTCTCGACAATGCAGGACTAAGCCAAAGCGACAGACGTGTAGCTTTAACAGAATGTGCTGAACTAAAGTTTGATACCATGAAAGCAGTACTTAGGAGGATTTTTGCTTAAAAATGTCTGATAGAACACAAAGTGACTGTAAAGTAAGAATCAGCCTACGTTGGGGAACATCACAATGAAAGAGGGTGTAGTTCAAGGCGGTTTGGTGCACACAACCGAACATATCGAAATTTTGTTCCAAGAAGTACACAACCTTTACCTAACTACTAGTATAAATGGTAGCGTACCTCGTTGTAGATTTTGTGACTCAAAATATCACTGGTTGAGAGATTGTCCACACAAGTCACACGATATCAGGCTTACTGAGGAACAAGATGTTAAAAATGAAACAGAAACTGTATACATTACACTGCTTACAACTTCGAAGCAAGATATAAAATCCCAAGACATTTTTGTAGCTGAAGCATCAAATTCTGCAGTTGCTGATACAGCATGCACCAAAACAGTTTGTAGCTCGAAATGGTTACAGGAATATTTCTACAACTGAATTTGGGACTGAGCAAATAAAGTTTTATTAATAAATAAAGTAGATTTGGTGATGGCATATCAGTCTGTAAAATTGCCTGCTAAAATTGGTGCTTTCAGCTGTCAACTGAGGTAGTAAACTGTGAAACACCCTCTTGTTAAGTAAAGACTCTTTGAAGAGAGCAGACACAATTTGTGATTTAAGTATACAATATTTGGACAACCAGTTGATGTATATTTTACTTCTAATGGGCATTACTGTATTGACATCAGAGGAAACAAAAGTGATCTGGAGAAAACTCCAATAAATGAGGAAGAAATACTTAATGTTGAATCCGCATTTTCTTCGAAGAGAAAGAGAGAGCTTGTATCAGAGTTGGTCTAGCAGTTTGATCACCTTTCATCAGAAAAGTTCTTATTCCTCTTAAGCAGGGTCTGTAGACTCTGACACAAGGACTATAGTGAATAATGTGTGTTCTACTGTATATTTCAAATTTCTGCAACCGAAATCAAAGCCAGTAATAACTTTCTCACACGGAAATGACTTAAACCAAATCGTGGCTATGGATCTGCATGAAATAGATACCAATTTTTACTATTTGCATATTATTGACTTATTTAACCGTTTGAGTGCAGTAGCAATTATAAAAAGAAAGATCCCAAAGTCATATTAGTAGTTTATAAATTCATATAATATGTATGGATGGGTTTACACAGACGATGTTTGGTGTTTAGGTATAGCCCTTGGTCTAATGGGATTGTAGAAGGGCATTACGAGACTCTAACTGAAACTGTCAATAAGATTAGAGAAAGCTCGATTTCACCATGGGAAACTGCTCTTAGCTGAGCTGTAAATGCCAAGAACAGTCTTGTTAATGTGCTATAGTCCCTATCAAATTATGCTCGGAATAAATCAAAATCTGCCATCAAATCTATTTTAATAAATCTCTGGCTTTGGAATGAGAATCCATCAGAGAAACTATGGAAAAACGTTTGGTTGGCCTTTATGAAGCATTTATAGCATCAGAATCATCTGAAAAGACGTGCTCTCCGTAAACAGATTCGCCAGTCAGTTGAAAAAAAAAACTGGAGATAAAAGTGTATTTTCTCAGGGATAACAATTGGAAAAGACCTGGCATAGTTATTGGACAAGATAATGTTGTAGTATTTATTAGATATGGAGGAACATTTGTCACAGTACATGAAAGCCGGATAATGGGGGATGATCGTGGAATTAAAACGAAACTTGCACAGGAAAAAGTGCATCATGAAAGTGTATCACGAGGGTGGAAGAATGAATATGAATAAAAACTATAACACTCTAAGTGTTCTTTCAGATGTTTATTATGATAGTGATGAAGATGAAATGATTTACATACGGACAATACGGACAATTAATCAGAAAATGGTAATGACAATGAGTTGGACAGTCAGTTAAACAATAGTGACAACAATGACTTAGAAGCTGGAAATGATTAAGAATCAGAAAATCAGTTTATAATGATGCAGAACTACAACATGAATCTCAATCCGAAAGTCATGTAGATGACTTAGAAAGATAGAGTGACATTTCTTTGAGTCAAGGAGAACAGAGTACTGTAGGCAATATGAATAAAAAAATACTCAACATAGTGAACAAAACAATCAGCAGGGCAGCTCTTAACTATGCAGCGGTATGGTAAACCAAAAAGTAGTAAAGCTGTATGCTTAAAAAGAGACCAAACGTAAACTAAAGAATAGCTGGAGATGAAAATTGTAGAGAAGGCATTATTTTGGGTAGAGGTAGTAAATCATCAACAAACACTAAAAACAAAAAAGAAAGGTAACATGGTTTCAATAGACTTAAGGATGTTCGCTGGTCAATTTTAAAATAACAAGGATTTCAATTAAATGCGATTTTTTGTTAAAATATTGGAAAAGAAGT
>MJUU01060489.1:73281-98376 GCA_002080025.1 Modiolus philippinarum
GAAATAACACCAATTGAATAAAATTTTGTCAGAATGCTCCAAAAGGTGTATAAAATGAAATTATGGGAAAAAATTTGGGGTCACCAGACAAATCATTATTCAGCTTTTAAATGGATAAAACTAGAGAAGTCCGAAAATCTGACAGAAATACATAAACATGACCAGCGAACATCCTTAAGTAAAGTTGATGAGCTGAAAGTCATACATTCTGACAGTAATCAAGATTCAGAGGATGAGAAAGAATCTGAGGAAGCCTTCAAAGAAGTTGATTTTTGTGAAGCTCGAAAAGCGGAATTGGAGGAAGCACAACGTATATCAAGAAGTTGAATACTGTGGTCAGTCTTGTGTGTATACTATTAAAGAGACTGAGAGTGAAATGCAGAGGAAAGCTAAACTTGTAGCGAAAGGATTGTTTGAATGATGTACAGCAGAAATTCTCCAATATGTAACAAACAATCGCTAAAACTCATACTTTATTATTATGGAAAAGAACATGGCGCATCAACCCTGTTGACATAAAACTGCAAGGAGAGATAATGCAAAGAAAAGTCTATCTTCGACCTCCAAAAGAGGCAGATCGGAAAGATCTGGTTTTTAGAAAAATGTGTTTTATGGCCTTGTGGATGCATCTGGTATGAAAAGGTCAGAAAAACCCTAACAGAATGTGACGATTCTGAATCTAAAGTAGATCCTGCTGTGTTTTACTGGCATGATTCAAGTGGCTTGGCAAGTGTGCTAGAAGTCCACGTGGATGACTTTTTATGGGCAAGAAGTGAATTATTTGAAATGTTTTGAATGTTGTGTTTTTTTATTTCTGTGTTTTGTAGCTGTCTAACGTCATTGTTTTCCGTATTCTCGTTTTGGCCATGTCTTTGGACTTCGATATTTGTAAATACCTCTCCTTTGTTCCTTCGGTATTCTACTCGTATTGTTTGAAAAAATGTGATATCTAGAGTAAGGGAAATGTGTCAAGTATACAGGAATCATCAGAATCCTTCAAGTATCTAGGGCTTGGGTTAAACCAGACTGATGATAACATTATCCTGAGTCAGAAAGATTATATAAATATGTTGAGAAATGTATCTCTAGACAGGAAAAGAACTAAAGATTCACAATTTTCATCAGCAGAACAATGTCCAGAAAAGTGTTCAAAAATGGCCCATCAGAATTTGTAAAACTAAGATAAAAAGTTGGGCAACTCTTTTGGTTGGCTAAACAAACTTGCCCAGGATTGCTTTCGACATTGCTATAATTGCTTCAAAATATTAAAGACAAGTACGGTTGAAGACTTAGGGACCGACCATTTAACTTGAAAAGGGGGGGGGTTATGGTTTTTCCTGGACAGAATTTTTTTTCATTTGTATCAATAGAATATTTTTTTCAAAATTAGCATTATTTCTTTGGGCAGAAAGCCTCCTTTAGAATATTTTTTTCATCATTTTGGCAGTAAATTTTTTTTCACAGAAAATCAGCTCCAAAATATTTTTTAGAAAAAAACCAGAGCCCCCCCCCCTTTTTCAAGTTAAATGGCTGGTCCCTTAAAAAGAGCAAACAAACTTTTAAGAAAACTGACCGATATTCACTTCTATTTAAGGATCTTGGAAAGCATGTTCAACTAATGCTGTATAGCAATGCTTCTTTTGGAAATCTGCCAGATGGCGGAAGTCAAAGCAGTTTTGTTATGTTTTAACGTGGACAGAATGGGAATGTAAATCCAGTCACATGGCAATATAAGAAAATTCGAAGAGTTGTGCGAAGCACATTGTCTAGTGAAGCTCTTGATTAGCAGATGGTATTGGCTGTGCAACAACTGTTGCTACTCTGTACAATGAACTTATTAGAAACAAATCTACCTCAGAAGGAGGTACATTGTATTCCGATAAGATGTAAAACAAGGGAAAATAGGAGACATCTACAATGGCTGAACATTACAATCATATGCTACAATCTGCCAGTGAACAACACAGGAAAGACACAAGACAAACGTAAACAACGATAGGAACTCAGGACTGTGGGACTTGGTACAGGCATTAGCAAAAGCCAGCAGTAGGGTTAAACCGTTTTATGGGTACCCAGACCTCCCCTTTATCTGTCCCTTTTCCCTATAGTAAAATAAACATACAAATAAAACCCAATATAGGGTTAGATATATTATTGACAATAGGGATTTTCATGAGACCCTTCATTCAACCAAAAATGTATCTGAGAAACAACTTCGATTGAAATCAGTTACGAAATGGTCAAAAAAGGTGACGTGACCATTCAATGGGTTGAAAATAATGAACAGATGGCCAATGCGTGGACAAAACATGGTGCATGTGCTCATAAGTTGTTACAGTGTTTTAAATTTGGACATATTGAGACAATATTCTGAAGTGAGACTGATTTATTCTAGAACTTAAAAACAAAACCAATGACAAAACAAACAAAACGGAAGGAGATTAGATAAAATATTTAAGTAGTGTTGTGACAATTGTGAAATTTAAAACTTTAAAATAATTTTTATATGATTTGCTATCTTGTAGTGTACTAGTATTATTAGTAGTGTAGTGTAGTTTATTCAGTTATTTTGTAGTTTATTTAGTTATAGTATAGTTTGCTTAGTCTGTAGACTATGGTTTACGTACTTTATATTTGTAGTTGTATGAACTTCGTGATTGAAGTAGATCAGAGTACACAAGTCACATCAATACATTTTGTGGATAATAAATATTTTGCCTATCTGCTCTTAATATGACCACTTGACACACTAAGAAACCAAACTCATCAAAAAATAACAGGAAATGAAGAAAAGGTCATGGACAAACAGTCACTGTCATGTTATAGCCAAAACAATAATAACTGACCTACCAATAATACTGAGAATCAATAAATGTTAACACAGGATATGTCTTGCCTGCAATATACTTTACTGAAATACAAGCAACTGCATGTCAACAATCAAGTGGCTATGGCTACTGCTTCATGCAGTACTAACTGCTTGCCAAAAGCTGAACATGATCATTCATGCATGAATGTGAAGTCAGGGTCATCATCTGAAAGTTGATTAGGGATGTAGACATAAAGACACAAATTCATGTCAATTATGAAGTGGCTGGGCTTCTTGAAATGCTTGTTGCAAAAAAAAAACTTAACATGTTAATTAGGGGCTATCAACTACATGCAGATTTGAGTTGTATCCATAATGATGTAACTGCATGTCAATTGTTATGGACAAACAACTAAATGAGTCAAAACTTGAAGTGTTTTTTTTATACAAAACGAATGTCTCCTCACCATAATGTAATGTTCTTTGAGTGATAAAACACAAATAAGTTCCAGCTATACCATATGCACAACTCAGCATGATGGTCAACAATCCTGTGAAGTTAAGTTAAAATCCTTTCAAAGATGTGGGAGAATTGGCATCCACAAACTTAATTTAGGAAAATTCTAAGTAAAAAAGGGCATAACTCCCACAAAAATTGGCCAATCAATCTGGGGAGACAATATGCACAACTAAGCATGATGGTCAGCAATCCTGTGAGGTTTGGTTAAAATCCTATGAAAGATGTAGTTGAGAAATGGTGTCCACAAACTTAATTTAGCAAAGTTCTAAGTCAAAAAGGGGCATAACTCCAACAAAAAATAGCCAATCAATCCGGCGAGACGATATGCACAACTACGCATGATGTTCAACAATCCTTTGAAGTTTGGTTGAAATCTGATGAAAGATGTTAGAGAACTGGTGCCCACAAACTTAATTTTGCAAAATTCTAAGTCAAAAAGGGGCATAACTCCAAGAAAAAATAGCCTATCAATCCGGCGAGACGATATGCACAGTAAGTCATGACGGTCAACAATCCTGTGAAGTTGGATTGAAATCTGTTAAAAGATATTGGAGAACTGGCACCAACAAACTAAGTTTTGCAAAATTCTAAGTCAAAAAGGGGCATAACTCCATCAAAAAATATCCGATCAATCCGGCGAGACAATATGCACTACTAGGCATGATGATCAACAATCCTGTGAAGTTTGGTTGAAATCTGATGAAAGTTGTAGGAGCATTGGCATCCACAAACTTTGTGAAGGATGGACTGACAGATGGACTGATGGAAAAGACAAAAGCAATATGATTCCCCCTTGAGGGGGGGGGGGGGACATAATTCTCTATAGTTTCTAATTGTTGAAGCAGCCATTGAAAAAGCTATCCCTATGGCTGGCTTCCATTACTTTTCCTCTCGGATGAGACAAAAAATACAAAAATAACAAAGATTTTCATTCTGAAAAAAATAGGAATCAACAAGCAAACTTTCAGCTGGATAGGCTTGAAACAGTTTGAAAGATGGTTTGATTCCATAGTATGGTTTAATAATACAAAGCTTCGTGTGTATCATCACCCTTTGCATAGTAAAATTAAGTGACAAATTGCTCTATCATGATCACATTGTTAACAAGAGGTGTTGCCAAATGCCAGCCAAATCGACAATACCCTCAACTCATTGAACCCTGAATCAATAGGGTAAGTGCAAATTTAACTGTGTGTAGACTTAATACAGTAGTGGAGACAGCACAAGTGTGGAAACAAATCAAGTTAAAACATAATTATAAAATCCTCAAGAAATAAACAGAATATTGTAACTCACATGTCTGAAAATGCATCCTACAATATGAAATGACTATACAAAGCTTGTGACAAAATTTCAAGCTTGCACAATTAACCATTGCATAGAAAATTCTGACAAAAAAGTACTCTTTAATCATAGTGCTAGAGGTAAACAGATAGCTGTGCCAAGTCGCATGATACTCCCATCGTCACCCCTTCAAAATATTAAGTGATTAAGGTAAGAGCTTCCCAAATTAGGATACACCGATATCTGGCAGTGACTGGATAATTAAGCTTGACATCTCTAATAAGTGTAGACACAGATAAGTCTCACCATAATATAAACATTATGGTTCACACGCGATGAACCTAATACAAAAGGTCAAGAAAATTAATGCCTGATTCAACTTTAAGTTAACCTAATATGGAGTCTAGGTTCTTTAATTGCTGAATAATGGACATCAATGTAAAAAATTAACAAAGTCACTGGAGCTTGAAATTAGGATCAAGGTTACTTGACAAGTGTCAGACTGGCATATACCCATTAATATGTAATAATAAACCTAACATGGAGAGTCTAGGTTCTGGTTTCCATGACCAGGAAAGATATGGATGTAGCGTTGTTCGACAATAAGCAAAGAATTCCGCTCAAACCGGTGCTAGGGGCCATCTTGAACTTACTATGAGGTATGAGCAAAGCTCATTGTTGAAGGCCTCATGGCAACTTCAAGATGAACAACAATAAAAGCCTTGTTGCTTTGCTTGTTTTTACCATGTATTTGTAGAGACTTTGTCTCATGTACATTTACTCCAAGTCCTTTCATTTACCATCAATGTAAAAAATTAAACAAAGTCACTGGACCATGAAATTAAGGTCAAGATTACTTGACAAGTGTCAGACTGGCATATAGCCATTAATATGTAACAATAAACCTAATATGGAGAGTCTAGATCCTTTAATTGCTGAGAAATGGACATCACTGTAAAAATAACAAAGTCACTGAACCATGAAATTGAGGTCAAGGTATCATGACATGTGTCAGACTGCCAGGTACTCATTAAGAATAAGCATTACACCAAATATGGTATCTCTATACATCACCATGGCTCAGAATTTGACTTGAATGTAAAACTATGTCGCAATATTTACAAAGTTACTGAACCATGCAATGAGATCAATGTCACTCTGGTATGTACCCACTAAGATGCATCAATACACTAAATATAATGGATGGATCTTTGCCTTACAAATACAGAGAAAAGGACTTGAATGTGAAACTATCTCACAATTTTCATGTAGTCATTGAACCATGAAGACAAGGTCAAGGTCATCTGAAACATATGATGATGGAAAACTCATAATCTAAGGTATCTGTGGACCAAAGATGATCTGTGTATGTATTAAATTCAAAACATTATTAAGGTTTTAGAAGAAATTTACACCGCCGCCGCCGGAAAGCAATACCTATGTCTCGCTTTCAGAGACTTTTGTCGCTGGCAAGACAAAAATATATACAGACTGTGGGGCAATCATACAAAATGTCTGTACAAAGTTTGAAATGAATTGATTATAGGATTGTCGAGTTGGAGTGCAACATGTAAAAAGACGAATAAAGTCCATAGCTCATACAAGATAAACCAAAATTTCAGGAAAAAGGATACAGATCTTGAGGTCTTCATACCCAATACCTCTACAAAGTTTGAACTAAATGAATTGCCCAAAGAGTTGTCAAGTTAGAGCACACCATGTAAAAAATTGCCTTTAAATTTCTTGCAAGAAAAATCGAAAATTCAAGAAAAAGTATACAGATTGTGAAGCCATAATACCCAATACCTCTACAAAGTTTGAAGTGAGTTGACCAAAGGGTTGTCCAGTTAGAGGGTGACATGTTAAAAATTGCCTTAAATTGACAAATAAAGTCCAATTACTCTTGAAAATAATCGAAAATTTACGAAAAAGTATACAGATCTTGATATATACAGATAAAAAAAATTGATACTATAAAAGTATACAGATCTTGAGATCCTCATATCCAAAACCTCTATACAGTTTGAAGTAAATTGTCCAAAGGGCTGTTAAGTTAGAGTTGCCTTAAAATTGACAAATAAAGTCCCATAACTCTTGCATGAAAAATAAAAAATTTACAAAAAAGTCTACAGATCATGAAGCCATCATATCCAATACATGTACAAAATTTGCAGTGAATTGGCCATAGGGTCGTCAAGTTAAGAGTATGATATGTAAAAACTAAAAACTACCCTAAAATTGATGAATAAAATCCCATAACTCTTGCAAGAAAAATTGAAAATTCACAAAAAAGTATACAGATCGTGAAGCAATCATACCCAATACCTCTACAAAGTCTGAAGTGAATTAGCCAAAGATATGTCAAGTAAGGGCGCAACATGTAAGACATAAGGACAGGCAGACAGGCAAACAGGCAGACGGACAATCATACATTGTTATACCATAATACGTCCGTCATTAGACGGATGTATAGAAATTGATCAAGTTGGTAAGGCCATTGTAAACATATTCTTAGATTCTCATCCAGCATGTCAGAAAATTATAAATAATAGTGAAAATGGTGTTGATTTTTAAGAAAATGACCTTGAAATGAGCAAAGATTTAAACAAAAACATTTTTGGGGGACTAAAAATTGCAGCAGGAGGGGGTTGGGAATCTAAGAGTATTTTTTCATCATTGCCTAAACACAAAGTAGTATCCAGACAGGTAATAAAATGCATCAAATATGACCGTACCAATTTGTTAAAAAATTTCAAGTATGTATCATTGATGAAAATTAAAGGAATGCAAGACACATGTAAAAAGTTATACCCATATTTACAAAATCAATGGCTAGTATGCTAGAAGGAAGGAACAATGTTACAAGCATAAAAAAATAAATACTTCATCTGTACATTGTAAATTCATTTATTCTCTTGAATTTTCTTTTTCTTTTTGGGTCCTTTTTTCACAGGTCTATGTTTACTTTTCATTTCTTTTTCCCAGTTCTTTTTATTCATAGTATAAAGTCTCATGGCAGCTTGAGCATCTTGAACCTGTAAACAAATATTATAAATACAGTGAAACTGAATTAACTGAGAATCCTGAACCTGTAAAAAAATATTACAAATACAGTGAAACCTGAATTAACTGAGACTCCTGAACCTGAACCTGTAAACAAATATTATAAATACAGTGAAACTGAATTAACTGAGAATCCTGAACCTGTAAAAAAATATTACAAATACAGTGAAATCTGAATTAACTGAGAATCCTGAACCTGTAAACAAATATTACAAATACAGTGAAACCTGAATTAACTGAGAATCTTGAACCTGTAAAAAATATTGGGAATACAGTAAAAACCTGATAAAAACAGAAATCTGTCTAAATCATACATGATGATTGGTCCCTTTTTATTCATTGTTTTTGTGTTCTGAAACTATGCAAACACAACACCTATTCAAACCAAACCACATTGTCATTCCTAAAGAAATTTCATGTAGACTGGTTTTCATTCAAGGGAAATGTATAATAGGACCGCTTTTAAAACGATAATAGCATACATCCTTTGCAGAAAAGAAACCTAAACCTGTGAGTAAAACTAAAAGAGGAACATACAGAAGACAGACAGAAGAAATGAATGAATAGACCTAAACACTGTATCCCCCCTATTTTCATAGACAGGGCATAAAAATACACAGTGTATGAAAAAAATTATATCACATGCTGTAACAGATTGAATTTCCAAGTACCAGTATTACAGTTTCAGGAGTGGAACATTTTGTTTATATTGTTATCATGCAAGACAATCCAATGTAATTTGAGTACATTTGCATGTAAATTTCAAACAATACCACCTTTATGTTGAATCATCAAACAGCTGTTGTTTAAAAAAATATTTTCTGGAAACTCTATCAAGTAGTATTCCAGCTAAGAGTCAGGCAGTGGATACTGTATTTTTTTGCCTAGCTGTATTCATTAAAAAAACACATCCCAAAATGTTTTTTTATTCGAATTGAGTTATGTCTCAAGATAATTTTTGACTCCTTATATAGAGAAAAAAATGGTAGAAAAATTTTCCCATGTTTTTCAATGTACAATATAACTAAATTTTGGACGCTGATAACTCAAGAAGGCAAAATAACACAGAACTTTCATCTATCAAAATTACCGTATGTTTTCTTAAAATCAAACATGAAAAGTTTGCGTTTTTTTCCTCAATGTGCCACCAAACCAATGCACTTTGTCTGTGTCTTTGACGGACTTGTACTTAATACTATCAGGAGAGAATAAAACAATCTAACACAATGAAAATGCAGAGATTGAAAAATCTCAGAAACCCAAGGATAAAATTTCAATATTTCTCTGACAAGGCTTGCTGAGTCATAGAACTACTGAAATTTGACCATCGGGTGTCTGAAGTTTCTTAATCTTGCATTTTCAAAGGTTTTTGATTACCAGGTATTTTTCTCACAGTTATAACCAAAATACAAATTTCTGTTCAACCAGACTATACATGTAGTTGGCATTTGCTATGTCTAAGCAACTTACTATGACGTCAATTTTCTCACGTGAAATTCTTATCTCACCTTTGGGCTGAGACAAGGATATCTCAAATGGCTAAAAATAGGTACTGGCTTGTCTTAAATGTGAGAAACAATGGATAAATCTTTTTTCTTTTAAATATACATACAGATACATACACATTTATTCCACATTCTAACTTCTGTCTCTGTTTCTATTAATACTTACAGAGTTATGTTCCCCTTCCTGAACAGCGACTCCTAAAACTTTGGCCGTCAATTTTTTCAATGATGGATTCCTACCATCAAACAACTGTCTAAATGGTTTATATCGAGATGTATCTCTTATCATCTTCTTTGGATGACTTATGTATAATACCTACAAGTATAATCAAAATTGATATCAGGTGTGAAGGAAATGTACGGTATGTCACCTTGCCAGATTATCAGTCGCTGCTCTAGAAGGTGTACCCAATTACCAAATATCATTGATATGCGATATGTAATACCTTAGATTTTGACTTTTTGTAAAAAAGAAGTCCAAAATATCCAACTTTCCACTGAAGCTGCATTGCCTATAGTGACTATAGAGAGTTACTACTGTTATCTCTGATAATTGGAATTTATCTTTGACCGAATATGCTTTGATACACACATATTTAAGAAACTAAAACATGTAATTGGCTCTAGTTATTTTTCTTTGATTTTGAGAGTACTTTTTCTTTTTTCCAAAAGGAGTTCAAAAAAGTTTATGTTTGCAATGATGGAAGGAGTACTATTTAATGGAAAGTGCGGATGGATAAGACTGCAAGCATTGTAAAGTCCCATACTGGTAACCATTACATTGTTATAGTCATAGGCATGGAACAAAACTTACTTGATTGTAACTTGTGAAGGATTACCAAAAACAATCTCAACATCAACAAGTATTAAAGAAAAATGTCCAGAAAAATGTGTGGCTGACAAAGTGTAAACCTATAGTCCTGTTATGTGTTATATATAAGGGAGTATTTATTCAACTACATTGTAAGTCAATAATATACAGATTAATTTACACTAATTAACACTTTGAATTATTACCTTTAAGTCATTATGTATAGCATGACCTACTAATAGTCTACCATCAAGTATGTTCGCTACATCTTTTTGTACCTCTTCAAATTCTTCACCTGTAATGATAGATATTGTTTTACCATTTCCTACTTCTTGCTCACAATTTCACAAACTGTTTGAAATGGTACAAAAACTCAGTATGATGAAGGAACAAAATCTGCCAAGTTGTGAAATGTGGTTTATCTGTTAAATCAATCACTGGCTTCTACATTGGGAATCAAATTTGTCTATGTAAAATGAAGGTCAGATTTAGTTTTAGTGTAAAGTTGTGACAGTGATACCTTTTATTCAATCACTGACTTATAAATCGATACATGCATTAAATATTATACATTATACTAGCCTTAATCTACAGAAAGTATATTTATTTCAAACTATAAAATTGTGAATACTGAAATCAAACAATTTCAACCACATCTAACAAAGTGAGACATCATACTTATGGCGGGTTTCCTGGCTCTTTAACATATTATATTTGCAATTCTTCAATGAACATACCAATATTCCTAAAGTAACACATATAACAAGTCCTTCTAAACTCCTGTCTTTTATTTGCCAATCAACCAATCAAGATTCTATAGAAATTCTATTGTATACCAATTTGTACTACCTGAAGGGGTTTACCTTGATACTCCAGTAATGACAAATTGGTATACAATAGAATTCTATAGAATCTTGATTGGTTGATTGACAAAGAAAAGATAGGAGTTTTGAAGGAGTTGTTATAGGTGTTACTTGAGGAATATTGGTATGTTCATTGAAGAATTGCAAATATAATACGTTACTGAGCCAGGAAATCCGCCATAAATTTCAGCAAATGAATAATAACACAACAAGGTAAAGGGAAAACATGTGAAAATCAGGGGTATAAAAACATAGCAAAATAGAGGTAAAGTAAATGTAGACAATGGTAAAAAGATTAAGAAACTATTTAATATTGGAAATGAACATAAAAAAATACAAGCACTAGGGCAAGAACCTTCAAAAACAAGAGGCTCTCAATTGCCTGTATTGCTGAATTAGACCATGGCTGACATAGAAGGTCAAAATAATCCCAATGATAAAGGATTTCATTTTCAAGAGTATACCATAATGTTTAATATAAGGTCCAAACTTAAACTGTGCTCTTCCCACTTGCAGCAATTTTGTATGGAGTGTACCCCTACAAGGCATTTTTTGTTTTGGAGCAAACCATCTGAGGACCATTGTGCTTAAGTTTGGTTTTAAATGGCTGCATAGTTTCAGAGGAGTTCTTTAAAGGAGTTTTCCAATATGATTCAGTGTCAATCTAAGTTCCATGCTGGCTGACGTAGACTTGCCGGCCATTTTTTGGGGGGACAACACAAAGGTAATTGTGGCCAAGTTCACTTCCAATTTGCTTTGTGGCTTCAGAGAAGATGATCTTTGGAGGCTTTCCCATAGGGCTAAATGTTGAAGTATGTTCCCCATTTGTGGCAATTTTGGATGTGATGGGGATTTGCTGGACACATTTTCCAAAGGGCCAATTAATAACATTTGGAAAAAGTTTGGTTGCAATTTACAGAGTAGATACACAGATGAGGATCTTTGAATGTGTTTCCCTATAGGGTCCAATATTAAATGTAGTTCTCTTGGCTGCCATCTTGGATGAGGTGCAGAATTTCAAAACACAATTTTAAAGGGAACCACCAAAATACTATTGCAATCAAGTTTGGTTCAAATTGGCTGTATGACTTTAGAGAAGAAGATCTATGAATGCGCTTTTCTATATTGTCTAATGTAAAGTTAAGTCAACCAAAGAAATATTGTGACCAAGTTTGGTTCCAATTGGCTTTGTGGATTCAGTGAGGAAGATCTTTTAGGGTTTAATGTCAGCCAACTGTATAGGGCTTTATATTCGTGGTACGAAATTTTCGCGGTTTTAAATGTTGGATTTATTGGCGGATTTTTACTCAAAGTCATTATGTTCATCAATATTCTGGTTTAAACTGAAATATTCACAGGTATAAATTTTCGGGCTTATCTTTCATAACGCGAATAACGCGAAAATTAATACCCCGCGAAATATAGCAACCATACAATATGTTCCCAAATGGCAGTCATCTTGAGATCAAATGAGAACTTGCAGGACAATAGTGTCCTGTGAAATTGTGTCCAATTGTGTCATATTTGCATTAAAAACTTCAAAGGAAACTGCACGACATTACTCCAACATTTAATTCCATCCCAGACAGGATTTCACTATGAACACTATTTAATGTTACAAATATTTTTCCAATTAGGTCTTATGATAAACTACGTTCCCAGCTGGCGGCTATCTTAGATGAGGTGCAAACTTCCTCGACACATCAAAAACCTATTGTGACCAAGTTTGGTTTAATTTGTCCTAGTGGTTAATATGAAATTTTTGAATGAAAAGTTTACAATGGATGGACAACAGATGGACATCATGTGAGCTAAGAATCAGGTACTTGGAAGGGTAAGTTTTTTCCACATAAATCGTTGTACATAATTGGAAATGCGAGTTCAATTGCACATCAGTTGCAATTTTACAATAATTTTTAACTTGCAGTGATCTTGGAAAATAGTATACATAACAGTAAATTCATTTCTCATTAACTTTGATAAATCTGTGTTAAGCTGTAGCTGAAGTGAAGTAAGGGTCTATTTAATCTAAGAATAACCTTACCCTCCAACAAATCTTCAGGTCTGATACCACTAACATGTGTTCTGTAGTCTACGACATTTTCCTTTGGTTTAACAAACTTATCCAATACACAGTTACCATAGTGATTTACAATGGACACTCTGGCTAACTGGTTATCTCGACCATCCCAACCAACACCAACCATTTCACAATCCATGGCTACATCTTTTGTTAATCTAAATCCAGAGGAACAAAAATGTTAAAGTAGACATTACTTCCTTATGATCCACTCTTTATACCTATTCAATGCATAATATTTTATGTTACACAACAAGACTTTAAAGCTGGAGTAAGATATGAACTAGCAGTATTGCTTTTAGAGGAATTTTATTGACTTGGCATTAAGTATTCTAATGCAACATGGATGTAACAGTAGATTTCATTGGTCAAAAGTGACCATCAAATACTCTTTCTACATGCCTCGGACAGAGTATAGGTTCCGTGTTTTGCTGCCATTTGGTAGCCATTTTAAAAATAAAAAAACAACAAACCTTTTGTATCTCTTTAACAAAGCAAAACTAAACATATTCTTATTGTTAAAACACCTTTTTATCGCATTTACTTACAATTTGAAGTGTACAGCATACCAAAAAATGTCCTCCGCTTGTGAAAATGCATTTAAAGTGAAGCTCTGAGGTTGTGTTGCTATGACGACGTTCAACACAATAGATTTTAACGACGTTTGGTAGAATTTTTATTTTTTGCCTTTTTTGACAGAAATACGACAAAAATATTGTTGTATTGCATTAGAATCGCAATAACAGAACATTATTTTAATATCCGAGGGCGTCAATCTTGATTTGATGGTCAAAAATATCCGTTTACAGGCTCTGCTGCACGTTGCCTGTAAACTCCATTTTTGACCATCAAATCTACAACTGACGCCCTCGGATATTAGAATAATGTACTGTTATTGCTTAAATAGCACATCATGCTCAAAAGTGAGAAAACACATTTTGTGTTGACTTTAGAAATCACAACAATTATTGGTGTTAATTTCCATATCAAAGGCAAGGAATACATTATTATGTACAGTGAAATGAGCTTGCACTAGTTTATACATGTATAAGTGGTTTACACAGGTTATAGCGATACACATCTTAAAGTACCCGAGGTGTAACTGCAATTGACAGAGGAGTTTTGTCAATTGCAGTTTACCACACCGTACAACCGCGTTGTATCATTTTGAACAAAATCTGCATGATACGGTCAAAATTGATATAAACAATAAAAGGCGTTGAAATACCAAGGTTATTATATCTTTATTTTCCTTTTGTTTCTCTGTATTTCCGAGTGAAAAAAATATAATTTGACTTCAAATAGATCAAAGTCTTTATACAATAGATGATTTTTGCTTTCTTTATCATATGTGAAGACATATTTTGATTAATATAAAGCTGAAACAGGAAAAAATATTTATTTTCAATTTTTTAATGCAAATACTTCCCAATATCGTATTGAATTCAAAATTAATTTTATTTTGTGTGATATATCTTTCATTTGTCTTACTTTTGATACCACAATCACAATTTTGTATTCTGTCATTATCGAGAAAACTGCGTTCAAATGGAGGTAGTCACAGAAAAAATGATACGATAAAAATCTACTCCTTTTACATGCAGGATACGATAAAATCTGTGCAATGATACGATTAAAATTGTTTCGTTGAAAGAGTCCTATCTAATATTTTAAAAAATATTAGTTTAAAGTAACAAGCTGACCGGCTAGTTTGTTTCGGGTTTCTTGTTGAATAGAAGCTTGGAAAGTGTAAATAGAATCACAAAATTAAAACATAGAATGTGGTAAGGACAGAAAACACTGTGGTAAACAAAGACACGGAATGTGCAGGATAAAAATACAGTTTCCGGTGAGGTTAAGCTGGGTTTGTGTACCACTTTGTACTGGTATTGTTATTTCTGTTCATGCAGATTCAGATTCATTAAGGAGTATCTCCCCCTCATGCAAAGCTGCCCTCTTCTGGTTTTGGCTTTCCATTAAGATCATATCTGTCAAATTTTAAACATTTCTGGGTTTATGGTCTTCCAACTGTTTTGATTTTATCTGCACTGAACGGACACATGGGTTATCGAAATGGCCATATTCAGAAACTACATTTACAGTTAGCTGAGTCATTTATTATCAGCGAGTCGATGCCCCTGCTGGTGGACTGTTAGTCGTCAAGGGTATTCAGCAACCCAGTAACCAGTACTTTGGTGCTTACCCGAGAGCCCATCTTATTTCGAAACTTGCAATATATAAAATGTTTGTAAACACCTAATCATATGGTTTATTGTGAGTTAGGAGCTTACTCACTGTACACATAAGTACATTCTAGTATGATAAAGTTTTGGGCGAATATGGTTTGTGGAAAGCATGAAAAATTGTCATCAAAATTGTATAGATATTATCATCAGAGATATTCTCAAAATGAGTATAAATGCTCATGAATAAGAACAATTTTAACATTTTAAATAATTCTAGATATGGAAATTTATGGCAGTCTCAAGAAATTTTAATACAAGTTACTATGTACTATAAAATAACGAATCAATGACCAGTTTGAGCAAAAATGGAGCTTCAATATTGATAAAGGTGCATCTTATAAATTCTTTCACGACACTTTGCAGTTTAAAAAATACCGATATATTTTACCATATAAAGATATGCTTCTCTTCTCTTAAGCCTTTTGTGCCATGGAGGCACATAGACCAGTAATAACACTTCTCCAACGGGGTCGGTTCTGGGCCATTCTAACCAGGTCGTTCCATCTGTACCTCTGAGCATCCATTTCGGCTTGTAAGTTTCTCTGCCAGGTGTTTCTTGGTCTTCCAACTTTCCTTTTTCCTTAAGGGTTCCATTGAAGTGCTTGCTTTGTGATTGAGTTGGGTGGTTTTCTAAGAGTGTGCCAATCCACCTCCATTTCCGCTTTGTTAGTTTTATTTCTATGGGCTGCTGTTTGGTCCTCTCCCATAGATCGGTATTTGTGATTTTTTGTGGCCATTTGATCTTTAGAATTTGGCGTAAACATTTGTTAATGAAAACTTAAAGTTTATTTAATACATCTTTTGTTGTTTTCCAGCCGTACAGTAGGATGGTCTTGACATTTGAATTAAATAGTCTGATTTTGGTGTTTAAGTTGGTGTTTCCTATTTTCCAAATTGTTGTCATCATTCTAAAAGCTGTTCTCGCTTTCCCTGTGCGACATTTAATATCTTGTTCTGATCCTCATTTTCTGTCCATGACACTTCCAAGACATGTGAAGGAGTTGACTTCTTCTAGAGGAGTTGATTTCACTTCAAGGTTAGCAAGACTGTTTGTTTTTGCCTTTAATACTTTTGTTTTCTTTGTACTTATGATTAGGCCAGTCTCTGCTGCTCTCTGATCTATTTCTGACAACTTATCCTTTATCTGTACGTGGTTGTGAGACAGTAGTGCAATGTCATCAGCAAAATCTAAGTCGTCTAGTTGTTCTGTCAGTGTCCATTGAATTCCATTTCTTCTATTTGTGGTAGTCTCTCTCATGATCCAGTCAACTGCCAGAAGGAATAAGAACGGTGACAATAAACATCCCTGTCGAACCCCAGTTGTAATGTCAAAGGGATCTGTAAGTTGACCTTCATGCATTATTTGGCTCTTCATCCCTGTGTATGTGTTCTTAATGATGTTAATGAGTGTCTCATGAATTCCGTAATGGCCCATTAGCTTCCACAAAACTAATCTGTCTAAACTCCGACCTGCCGTTGGGCTAGGGGTTTCCTCACCGTTCATTGAAGATCTTATGGTGGCTTTGAGTTTTTATTACTCCACTTTGGGTCTTTGTCTCTTTGACACATTCCCCGTTTTACTTCTTTTTTCTATCAAATGCCTTTTGATAGTCAATAAAAACAACAAAAAATGATGTGTTGAATTCCAGTGATTGCTCCAAGATGATACGTAGGGTGGCTATTTGGTCAGAATATGATCTGTTTTTGCGAAATCCTGCTTGATTGTCTGGCAGCTTCTGATTGACAGCCTTCTTCATACGTTCCAACATTATTCTGTTTAAGACTTTTCCTAGTATTGATAAAAGCATTATTCCTCTGTAGTTATCACAGATCCTGAGGTCACCTTTCTTCGGTAGCTTTACGAGATGCCCTTCCTTCCAGTCTTGTGGTGTATCTTCCTCTCTCCAGATCTTGCCAATCAAGTCGTACAACATCTGTGTTGATGTTTCTCTGTCTGCTTTAAGAATATCTGCCGGTATATTATCTGGGCCTGGTGCTTTGTTATTTTTCAATGTGTTGATAACTTTGGTGATTTCGGCCCTGGTTGCTTGGTTGCAATTGATTAGTAACATGTCTCTAGATGGTTGTATATCGGCATGTTGTGGAGGTGGCTGTTGGTTTCAACACCTCTTTGAATGAAATGTTCAACCCATCTTTTCATTTGCTCCTCTGTTGTTTACAGTGTGTTCCCATCTTTGTCCTTTACTGGTCTGTCGTCTTAATTGGATTTGTTAACATTCTGATGTTATCATACAACCCTTTAATGTTGTTTTTGCTAGCTGCTTCTTCTGCTTCCAAGGTCTTATTGGAGATAAATTCTCACTTATCTCGTCTAGCACTATTCTTCAAAGCATTTTCTGCCTCAGAGTACTCCTTTTGTGCCTTTTGCTTTGTTGTCCTTGTCTTGCTGTAGTTCAAGGCTTATTTCGTTTTTTTCTTTTGTCCACTTTTACCAGTGTCTCCGGTGATACCCATTCTTGATGTTTCCTGTTTCGTTCTCCGGCTGTTGCTTCGCATGTTGAAATAAACACTTCTTTAACTTCTTTCCAATAACCCTCTGGTGGCAGTTGATCAACACCCCTGCTGTTCAGGATGGCAAACCGGTTTCTAATATCAATCCTGAATTCTTCTTGTTTTCCTTTGTTTTTCAGTTTTGAGACATCATATCTTTTAATGGCCTGTCCTCTGTTTCCATGAAGCGTCTGAACCCCTTTTGACTCTCACAACTTGAAAGGCTTCGTCTGAACCTTCTTGAAATACAGACATGGTCTTTTTGATTTTCTGTTCTCATATATGGAGAAACCCATTTTGCTAGGTGGTATGGTTTGTGTAGAAAAACTGTTCCTCCAATGACCAGGTTGTACGTAGCACAAAAACTAGCAAATAATTCCCCGTTCTCATCTATAGTGCCTAGACATAAAGATGCGCTTACATTATGTAAATTTCCAGTAGCTAATCATAGATTGCCTATAGAAGTTGGAAGATTGCAAATCATAGCAAGAAAAAATAAAATATTTTATGTAATATATGTAGTGATACAAAAATAGGTGATGGCTTTCACTTTGTTTTGCAATGTAAATCTTTAAAAAAAAGAGCGTAAACAATATTCACCAAACTATTGTTATAAAGAACCAATACACTGAAATTCAAAAAACTGTTTCAGTGTGTGAAACTGTGAAGGTTATCACCCTCATACAGCAAATTGGGTTCTCGTCGAACGGTTTATGTAAGAAGGTTCGCGTATAATTTGATAAGTCCGGTTGAGAAAAATGTAAATAAATTATTTATTTAAGAAACATTGGACGGTTCAGGGTAATGTATAAGTACGGTTTTGAATTTTGAACATTCATCAACCTAAACATTATCAATATTACTATATAGAGAATAAAGAATCTGGAAATACTGAACGTTTGACGTCACAATAGAAACCTCCAAAAATAATGTCATTTTTTAACTTTCTTTCTGTTTTGTCGCAGTTATTTTACGGAAGAAAAATGTTTTTAAATTCAACCAATATTAAAGATCAGGATATCTTCCACTTGTTTGAGAAATTCTTCTTTTTCACTGGTTTCACGTGGGAAAAGAGGGAATTTCTTACACACTTATAAGATATTTAAGTGGACACCTGGAACGACAGACTGCCGAATAGGTAATAGGTCTCCCTAACTTCTTTGTCACATTTCCTTAGCTGATTTGTGAAACAATGAAACAAATGCGTGAATATAAACTCCCACATAATTGCACAAAAACAAAGAAAATAGGTTCTTTATTCAGCATTTTATCGTATCATGTGGATTTCAATTGCAACTCTTGACCGTATCATGCAGCTGATTTTTATCGTATCATTTTTTCTCTGACTACCTCCATTTGAATGTAGTTTTCTCGATAATGACAGAACACAAAATCGTGATTGTGGTATGAAAAGTAAGAAAAATGAATGATATATCCCGCAAAATAAAATTAATTTTGAATTCAATACGTTATTGGGAAGTATTTGCATTGAGAAGTTGAAAATTTTTTTTTTTCCTGTTTCAGCGCTGAGTAAATCAAAATATGTCTTTAAATATGTAACAAAAAGCAAAATTATTCTGTTGTATAAAATGTTTGATCTATTTGAAGTTAAATAACAGTTTGTTCCACTCAGAAATACGGAGAAACAAAATGAAAGTATAGATATAATAACCTTGGTCTTTCAACGTCTTTTCTTGTTTATATCAATTTTGACCGTTTCATACAGATTTTGCTCAAAATGATACAACGCGGTTGTACAGTGTGTTTACGTACCTATAAGATTTTCCGCAACCCTCAAACAAATTGGAATGAAAAGTTTTCTTACCTGAAGTAATTCTCCTCAGTTAATTAGATTGTTCAGTTAAAAAAGTTTAGATGAATTTATACAAACTGGAACTATTAAAGGAGAAAAGAGAAGTTAATCTGTAACTTTTATAACAATTTGGATAAAATAAAAATTATTATCACATTTATTACAAAAATGAGTGTGATATGATTTTTTATAACTATTTTATTAAAATCAACATTTTTTTCAAGACAATCACATTTTTTAAAATAAAATTTAAAAGTCACATTTTTTGGAAGGGAGATCATGATCACCAAGAAGAACATATTGCAACATTAATTAGCTCCCTTTCGAAAATACTGTGTTTTTGGGATTTAAAAAAAAAATTATCATAATTGGTGAATAATCTTCTGACACTTTATTGTGTAATTGTATATCAAATAATGTATTGGATGCATGGATATAAACTATTTGTAATGTTTTGTTTTATTTTATCAAATACATGCAATAGTGAACTATGAAATAAACTTTCCTCATAAATCATTCCAGTTATTTTAAATTCACAAGACACCTTTAATTGATTGAACTAATACAAATGAGAAGAAATCTCCTGAGGTAAGAAAATTTTTCTTTGGTTTTTATGAAGCTGATTTTCTAGGTAAGTAAACTGCAAATTTCAGAAACTCTTGTGACATTTGCAGTTAAACCTCAGGTTTTCTAACACAAATTACATGATACTCATGCAAAGAGACCTGATATCATGGTTTGTCCAGATTATATGTTTGTAAATTTAGACAGGTTTCCAGTTTATTAAGATCAAACAGGTTTCAGGTTAATTCAGAGTTAAGTTTACATCTGTTTCATTGCTTTATAATTACCCTGTAAATGACTGTTGTTTAACAAGTTTATCAGGTTGTTCAGGTTTTGACACTGGTTGTCTCTCCAACAAAACTTCATCGACATCATCAAACCAGATGTCTGGTTCCCTGTAAAAAGATGATAAAACTTCACAGACATCATCAAACAAAAAGTCTGGTTCACTGTTCAAAGATAACAAAATTTCATTGGCACAACCAAACTAAATATCTGAGTTGGTGTGAAAATAACACTTTCTTGGTGGTTCTAAATGCAGCTGATTGGATTAATAGCAAGGCAACAGATTTTTGTCTCAGTTCCTGTGACTGGTTATTCAATGTCTCATAAATTACGATATCACAATGAAGAGACCATAAAAAGAATGTTTCAGCTTGAAAGTAAAGTCAATTTCAAATCATATTGTGTTAAACTATATGCACCAATCTATGTATTAGTGTTGATCTACCTTATGGCAGATTTCCTTGATCATTAACATATAATATTTTTAATTTTTCAATGAATGCACAAGTATTCCTCTAGTAACACAATAACAACTCCCTAAAAACTCTTGTTTTTGTCTGTTCTTCAAACAATCATAATCCTGTAGAATTCTATTGAGTTGTTATGGTTGTTACTAGACAAATATTGATTGGCAAGTTCATTGACGTGCAAATAAAATATGCTAATGAAGTGCAAATAAAATATGCTAATGATCCAAGAAATCTACCATAATTTGTTTTCATGTTTTACTACATGAGAATATAATTTTGTGTTAAAATTGAAATGCATGTTGATCTTGGTATTCAGTCGGTATTTCAAATGTTTAGATGTTATAAATAACAAATGTCAGTTGGATCTGTTTCAAATAAAATACTCATTTTAAGCAAATAAATGTAAGAATAGGTCAAACTGATTCTTCAGATGTGTTTATTCCAAATATGACCTGAAAATTTTTAACAAAGCAAAAAATATTATATACTCGGATTATCGGTTTTCGTGGCCTTAAGCGTCCATCATGAAGTCATAATTTCCATTGAAAAACAATGTAATCCAAGAAAACTAATGTCCCACGAAAACCCATGATCGGACGGTACAATAAGTGGGAGCAGAAACTTCAGTATGAAACAGTCCAAAGACAGTAACAACAAAGGAAACATAAACAAACAAAGACATCACATAGGTAGGGCAGAGAAAAGAAAAATGGGGACAAACATACACATATGGACAACTTGGACCAATTTAAAAACCATGGGTGAGATGAGGTGCAATGGTAAGGTAAACATGTCTTGTTTCTTAAAAGATGACTGTGTTGAATATGTTAATTCCAGTAATGTAGTCAAATCCAAACTTCAGCTGTTTAAGGGTAAGATATGATGTCATCTGGGGAAAAATGTGTCTTTTTTTTAAATTTCAGATGATACTTATACTTCTTATTATCAGGATTATACATTTTTGTATATGTGTACTGTTGGAATCAAGAAATGAATTATGAATGAAGACAAAAATATGAAAATGTACTTTTTGTCTTCTTCCTTTAGTTGTGGTGGTTTTTGAACACTATTTGCAGCTTTACTTTTCTTCTTCTTTCTTGTTTTTGGAATATTGAGCTCCTGCAAAAAGATAATAAAAACATTTTACAGTTATATTGCTTTATACAGAGACAGTCAAGGGTCATCATTTTATTCTGCAAAATATGACATGTGCATTACTTTTGAGACTCATTGACATGGAAAAACGAAAAGCTAATTAGCAAAAGAAGTATACTGAAAATCAAAATTGGAAAATATTTTATGTCTTTAGGAAAATCTGTCTGTTCATGAGTGGAGCACAACAAAATGAGAGAATTAGAGGAAGAATTTCTTATACAAGTGAAAAATATCCATTTCCTTCTGATTGAATGTACCTATAGATATGATTTTCTACATCTGGAAACCTTCATTATGTTAGCAATATTGTATCTATATGAGTACACATTCCGTTATGACACCAGGTGTTGCAGGATATTTAGTAATGATTATGATTGTTGCACCACAAAAATAACAGCCTTCATCTCAACTCAGAAATAGTCATTTAGGGTAGAATGTACCTACTACCTAACAAATGTAATTCTTTTTGCCAATTTCTTTCTGTTAAGTATACATAACTAAATACTGAAGTTACTGTTAATTAAGTTTCTGCAGATGACCATTTCAACAACTTACATCTCTTCAGTGCATATCAAATCAAAACATTTGGAAAACCATAAACAGAAAAATTTATAAAAACTTTTAAAAACAAATAACCAATACAATCTCAAAAGGGAAGCTAAAATCAGCTAGGGACAGAGCTTTGCAAAAAGGAGGAACTCCGTAGTTTTAAAAAAAAGTCAAAAATTTTAGATGTACGTCAATTTATAGTTTCTTTCATGTAGAATCCATGTACATCTGTATGTTATGGAGGTTCCATGAATAGAAATATAACAGTTACCTTATTGTAATTACTTGTATATCACTGTTTTATTAAATCATACTATTTTTTAAAAATTATACCACAAACACATAAATTTTATACCTTCATAAGATTTTTCCAGTTCGATGAAAATTCACTAGGATTTTGAGGGCGCTTTACTGTAATTTTATCACTATCTGTAACAGATTCATTCTGACTAGTCTGTGAATCTGAAGTATTTGGAATATTTGCCTGCTTTGCTCCATCTCCATGGAGATATTTTTTCTTCAATCTCTTCCTTTTCTCTTTAACTGATTGCCAATTTTTTCTCTTTCTTTTGTCATATGTACTTTTTTCTTGTGGTGCTGTCTTTTTATTCCTACTGTCATGATTCTCATTATGTTTATTATTTTTCCTGTGCTCAGGATGATCTTTTATACCTAAATCAAGTTTGGATATTTTATTTTGTGATGCACCACTGTCTGAGTTTGAAAACTTTCTCTTTTTATGTTGATTCATAGTTTACTTTATTTAGATGAAGCAGTTTATATCTTTGTTTTTCTTCCACTTAAATCTGTAACAAAAATATATAAAATAATTGTGGCCAAAAATATACTGTGGACATGTACATAGATTTATTGAGTTTTGTCTACTAATGCAATTTAGGGGTATATATGAGAATCACCTTGTCTGTCAGTCAGTCTGTCTTCTGACAACTGCAACCCCTCTTAACCATTTCAATAATTTTAATAAAGCTTTACTCAAAGGAAGGACACTATATGCAGATGTGCATGAAGGGATATACAGCACAGCCATAGTGGATTGGTGAATTTCCTTGCATCCACTCAAATCCACAAAAATTATATTACCACACTTTATTTACTTGTATACCATTATAAATGATGAGGCAATTAAGTTGTTTTTTGTGGATTTAGGTGTATTTTGGTAGACAACATAAAATAAAACACTCAAAAATCCACTAATTTCCTCACCAATTAACTATGGCTGTATTGTAAGTATTGCATGACAACAAGAAAGGGAAATAATTTGACTTTGAATTTTGACTCTTCTGCAATGATTACCTTGTAAGTGCAAATTCTTATGAAAATTCACACAAAGGCAGGTAATAAGCATTACTAAATGCAGATATTCATGATGGACATCCACACCATGAGGGGAGATAATTTTTCTTTTCATTTATTTTAAGGAAATGGAGGACTAGTTGCTGGGACACCCTTTTGGTGGCTTTGTCACAGTCACCTCCAGTTTCTGTTTTGTGTCTACATTATACAGAATTTACTGTACAATTCAGTACAGGGAAATCATAATACAATATGTAAAGTAAAAAAATTACATTCCAAATTATTTAATATTTTAGACCTGAAAGTTCAATATTGTTGTTCATTTATCATAAAAATCTCTGAGGGGTTATACCTTTTAAATATGTATGCATTTATCATGACATAAATTACAAAATATATCAATTAAGGTTGCAATATAGGCCATCTAAGGGTCAGATACCCTTTTTACTACAACCTAAAATGATGAGTTAAAGATGTGTATACTCATGATATGGTTGGCCAGATGCAATTGTTGTGATGGTTGGGTTATGTGAACAATTTTATTTGATTTTGTGAGAATCATAGTAAATGTAAGTAACAAATCAATATTATAGCAGGTTATTAGCTGTGTGTTTGGGAAAAATGTAACACAACATAGACAGTATATATAGCAAGTTCTACATATGGTGTGAAAATGGATGCAAGTGTTTGATACATTTCATTTCAAAAAGAAATTCTTCATATCCTTTTTTATTGCTAAATCCAAAAGGTTTGTGGAGGGCTTTCAGGTTTTCATAGTGGCTGTACTCGTTCATAACATTTACAGTGAGGGGTCTTGTAAATTATCACTATTTTTGCAAATTTTGGGGTACTTTTTTCAGCTTTTCAATGGAAATGTACAGCATATAAATACAGTCAGAAAGATACAGTTTTCTATGTTATATAAAGTATTTGTTCCAAGGATTGCAAAGAGGTATAGGTTTAATAAAAATAAACCTAAATGCTACTTCATGTAGTAATATCGCATGCGATTTTACCTTAAGGTCTTATGTAACTGTTTACATTGGTTTAGCTTAGATTTTTCTCATGTGTCTGTTTTTCAAAGATTTACATCTTGTTTGCCAAAATTTACTGAAAAGGTGTTAAATCACAAATATATTTATGTAAAATCACAGATATATGAAAAAAAAAGGAAATGGGGTAAATGTCAAGGAGACAACATCCCATATCCAGGTTAAAACGACCCAAAACAAAACATCTAGGGGTCACCATAT
>MJUU01060489.1:99810-110324 GCA_002080025.1 Modiolus philippinarum
GGGGGGGGTCGTTGAAGTTTCGGTCTGCACTGATTCAAGATTTATTTATTTTTTGATATTAGGATGAATATTTCTTTTTACTGTCTGCCACTTTTCGGTGGCAATTGCTGCTGAGTTGCTGCCTGACACTACCACAAAGAAATACAACCGGTTTAACCTAAATTTCTTTTGAAATGCCTGTGCAAAGTCAGGACCATTACGGGTCACAATTTTTTCCCAGTGGTTTTGCAACTACGTTGTCTGTTTGTCTCTTGGACTTTGGCTTCTGGGGAAAAGAAAGAATATTTATTATATAAATTGATTAAGTTTTTCAGCAATTCAGTGCATCTAAAATTAAACATTTAGAAGAAATAAATTCAAATATACACATTTATGAAAAAGAAATACCATAAAGACTTTACAATAAACCTTATTTCATATATACAGAAATAATCAAATGATAGTTGTATTTAATTTCAACGCAAAGTCTTTTAATTGCTGTTATTCAACACATGCAAGTTTTGCATTTCGACAATATGTTACTCGATTAGATTAAAATGAACATTTCAACACCAATAATAAGACAGAGAACTAATAACACTAAGAACTTAAGGTAATTCCAATTTCTATTGAAGACATAACGTAACCACGTAATTGTATCCATAATTAGTTCATTTACTGATTAAAAAACAACGTCATGTGTTGAATATTGTTGACTGCACTAATGAGTCGCTACCTTCATTTATTTTCTAACTATAGACGATATTAATGATTCTGAGTCCATTGGTAATGGATAGCACGAGGGCATTTAAATACACGTTTAAAAAGTAAACAAACGTAATTAAGACTTCCTTAACTTCAAATATGATATTATAAAATAAGAACTTACCTCTAATGTGATTTTATTTTTGTCTTCAAAATATAAACAAACGAGTAATTCCCATGATCCAATGATTGACTGTGATATAAGATCGCTGGTTGACCGTAGTTATTCCTGGCTCGATTCGCACTTGGCCGATAGTGAAATTGACATTTCTCTTTTTGTTTTTTTTTCTTAAAAGTTGAAGTCTTAATAACAAGTTGACATTTCTAACTCTCAATATGCACATTCTCACTCACAAGTTGACATTTCTAGAATTCAATTGACCTTCCAACTTGCAACTGAGAATTGCCAAGTGAGAAGTGAGAAATGATCTTGCTGTAGGATGTCACTACTGTATGAAGCTACATAATATGCAAAAAAAAAAAAATGAAATGCCTTTGTATTTTCCTTCAAAATAATCAAGTATAATCTTGGAAAGTATTCAACATCTACCTGTAATCGTGTAACTTCCAAACTTTTGTAAAACAATCAAGATTGTAGAGCGTCAAATCTTTTAAAAGATGAATATGCTTATGGTGCTGACTGCTAAAATTCTAGTTTACATGTTTTTGAATTAGTGTTTATAATTTATTATTAAGGTCTTTACCACTTCGGTGGAAAGACCTTCTTGTATTTCTTCTGATTATTATTTTTTCTTTCTTTTTTTTTTTCTTCCAACATTTGCAAAAAAGTCTTAAGAGATATCACTTTGATACTTGGTACCATTATTCAGAAATGGCTGGGCTTGACCAAACTCACCCTGTGAACCCGATCTGTTTTTAGTAACAGAGTTACATCATCAAGCATGGTAAACCTTGTTAGCAGATAAACTCGGAAACCATAATAGATAGCTGATGAAGTGTAATTACAAAAATGTTTGTTAGGTCATGACAAAGATCTGTTACATTTGGTCCGAAATTGTCCGATGGACCATTCTGGAGTTATGCCCCTGCAAAATTTGATCCTTTTTTAACAATGATTTTCTCCCAAACCGGAAGTGATGGAGACATGAGACCTACACCATTGTTCTTGGTTCCCCAGGGGGCTATTTGAAAAGGTCAAGGTCAAAGGTCATCGGTGACCTTTATTTTGACCTCTAGACTTGTTAGCGGATAAACTCAGAAACCAAACAGATAGCTGATGAAATGAAATGGAGAAAATGTGTGTCTTGTTGAGACCTACAATTGTTACATTGGGTCCAAATTCATTGGACCAACCGTTTTGGACCTATGGGCCAAAAACCGATTTTCGGTGTACAAATAAGGGGTTTTTGCCTATAGCTCAAATACCATTGAAGATACAAACATATATTCATACAAAAAATGTTCAGGTAGACTTGACCTTCAAAATGACGTCAAGGTCAAATGTCAAGGTCACATTGAAAAAAATGTATTTCACGTTAAAGAGTCTATAAATATACATATTAAGCTTAGATTGTTGGTTTTTCCTATGAATCAATAATGAGAACATTCTGACGCAACTTTGGGAAAGACCTATCAATTGTTCTTCGAACGATTGACATACTTGTTATCTTATGAAATTCGGCTCTTGACAACTCTGTTCGGTACTTTTTTTTATTACCACCGATTTGTAAATATGATATGGCATTTCATGTCAATTTGGAATTTCTGATGAATGACCACCATGCTTCAGAACTTTTTTCTATAAATATACTTTGTAGTACGTGAAACATTCTANAAAATTTTATTCATCATATCCTTTCGAAGGAGTTTTATCTTTTGCCAAACACAATTTTAATGAATTGTAACATATTTAAGGCTTGAAAAATTATATTTTTAGAGTGCTGTTTAAACTCATCATATCCTTTTGAAGGAGTTTTATCTTTTGCTAAACACAATTTTAACAAATTTCAGCATATTTAAGTTTGAAAAGTCAGATATTAAGTCTGCGGTTTTAACTCAGTCTGTAGAAATGACCAAAACAATTAAAATTTTTTGAAAATTCTATTCATCATATCCTTTCGAAGGAGTTTTATATTTTGCGAAGCACAATTTTAATGAATTTAAGCATTCTTTTAGGTTGAAGAATCAGATTTTTGGTGTGCGGTTTAAACTCAATCTTTAAAAATGACCAAAACAATTCAGTTTTTTGAAAATTTTACTTCATATAATCCTTTTGAAGGAGTTTTTTCTTTTGCTAATCACAATTTTAATGAATTTTAGCATATTTAAGGGTTGAACACTTAGATGCATAGTCTGCAGTTTAAACTCAGTCTATAAAAATTGCCAAAACAATTTAAATATTTTAAAAATTTTATTCATCATATCCTTTCGAAGGAGTTTTATCTTTTGCGAAACACAATTTTAATGAATTTTAGCATATTTAAGGCTTGAAAAGTTAGATTTTCAGTCTGTGGTTTTAACTCTGTCTATGAAAATGACCAAAACAATTGAATTTTTTTGAAAATTTTATTCATCATATCCTTTCGGAGGAGTTTTATCTTTTGCGAAACACAATTTTAATGAATTATAACATATTTAAGGCTTGAAAATTTAGATTTTAGTCTGTTGTTTAAACTCTGTCTATAAAAAAATGGCCAATACAATTGAATTTTTTTGAAAATTTTATTCATCATATCCTTTTGAATGAGTTTTTTATTTTGCAAAACACAATTTCAACAAATTTCAGCATATTTGAGTTTGAAAAGTTAGATTTTTAGTGTGCAGTTTAAACTCTGTCTATAAAAATGACCAAAACAATTGTAATTTTTGGAAAATTTTATTCATAATATCCTTTCGAAGGAGTTTTATCTTTTGCAAAACACACCTTTAATGAATTTTAACATGTTTTAGGCTTGAAAAGTTAAATTTTTAAAGTGTGGTTTAAACTCTGTCTTTAAAATGACCAAAACAATTCAAATATTTTTGAAAATTTTATTCATCATATCCTTTCGGAGGAGTTTTATCTTTTGCAACACAATTCTAATGAATTTTAACATATTTAAAGCTTGAAAAGTTAGATTTTTAGTGTGCGGTTTAAACTCTGTCTATAAAAATGACCAAACCAATTTAAATTTAAAAAAAATTTTATTCATCATATCCTTTCGAAGGAGTTTTATATTTTGCAAAGCACAATTTTAATGAATTAAAGCATTCTTTTAGGTTGAAAAATCAGATTTTTGGTGTGGGGTTTAAACTCAATATTTAAAAATGACCAAAACAATTTGAATTTTTTCAAAAAATGTATTCATCATATCCTTTCGAAAGGAGTTTTATATTTTGCGAAGCACATTTTTAATGAATTTAAGCATACTGAAGGGTTGAAAAATCAGACTTTTAGTCTGCGGTTGAAACTCAATCTTTAAAAATGACCTTAACAATTTAGTTTTTTGAAAATTTTATTTATCATACTCCTGTCGAAGATTTTTTTTTATTTCATGATCACAATTTAAATAAATTTTAGCATATTAATGGTTTGAAAAGAAGGATTTCCCTGTCTTTCGTGTATGAATGCGTCAAATCATTTGTTTTGTTTTTTGTTTTTTGTCATTCCATTTTTGTTTCGCTCTTATTTGCATTCCTGTTATTGGCTAACAATTAGCGTTTAACCAGTTGTATAAATTATTTCAATATTGTTTTTTTTATCAAATTTTGTCTATTTTCGACGATTGGTCAAATCAGATGTGCTTCCAAATTTTAATGCATTCGAACAAACTGTATTATATACTGTGCATTTCCAACGTACAAGCAGAAACATCAAGTAAATATAATATTAACCTTAACGTACGGATTAAATATACCTAGGGTG
This sequence comes from Modiolus philippinarum, assembly GCA_002080025.1. Lineage (NCBI taxonomy): Eukaryota > Metazoa > Mollusca > Bivalvia > Mytilida > Modiolidae > Modiolus > Modiolus philippinarum. Next base: position 104,420 of record MJUU01060489.1, read on the forward strand.
TTATAATAATTTCAATTCTAAATTAATTTTTGTGATGAAACGAAATTATCAATTCGCAAAATGTATTAACTGGAAAGATGACGTAAGGCTATCAATCAGTCATTTACGGATAGGACCGATCAATCATCCGTCAGTCACGTAATTTACGTATTGTATCCGTCAAATACGTGAATTACTTTTCCTATCCGTCAAACTTTGAAGGATTGTTGACTGATCGATCACTGATCGATGACTGATCGTTGACGGCTGACGGATCGCTTAATGATCGCTCTTTTAGTAACGGCTACTGAAGCAAGGACTGTAACTTTAACTCGCTAGTTTACATGTCAAATTCCATCCTACAATTACGAAATTTTACAAGGGTAAAGCTCTTTGTATTGGCTTTATAGCCATATATAATTTTTGCAGGAAAAATTTTTGAACAGTGCTGATAAATTTTGACTGATGTGACCACGCTCATGCAATTTTTAGAAATAAATTTTGGGGTTCAAACAATAAACTTTTCCCTGTGTATTTTAATACTAAATTTTCAACTAAATTCAAAGAAAAACATACCATGATCGCATCGAAATTTCATCTTTTCAATCATATAAAATTTGTAGCATTTAAAATTTTGGGGAAAATTAAAAGTGTACTGAAAAAAACGTTATGAAGTGTAAAATTTCGCAGTATATTTCTAAAAAATCCAAAATTATCCAACTATTAGAGCAAAGTTTGTGTACTTTGGAATAAATTTATTTTACAAGACTATACTATGATTTTAAGCAATCTTTTTTCTATAAAATGGTGTACTTTATATTAAAATTGGTTGAAAAATGTAGCTGTAAAGTGTACTAAATCTTTCCCATGTTTCAACAGAGAAATGCTAAAAAATACGATGATTTACAGGTTAATCTGCCGAGACACTGAATTTATAAGAAATGTGAATGTTTCAAATCCCTGTAATATTAGTCCCAGGTTCGTGAAACTTCAATGTGTGGGCTTCATATTTTAACTTGAAATGACATATTGATACAATTTTTATCAATATGTCATTATTTCCGACTCCTGTGCCTAAATTTGAAAGATTTTTGAAGTCGGTTCATTACTCGATGGTACAATATGGGTATAAAAATGTGGTAAGAAGTGAGATTCACATAGAATGATCATGATGTCGCCAAGATATTGCTAAATACCCACTATTGATGTTTGTAAACAAAGTTAATGTGATCCGAACTGGGCGCAGACATCTTTTTCTATTCGGAACATATCGGAATCGATCAAAAGTTTTCTGCGTTCTGAATCCTGACCTTTCGACCCATCAACATGCCAGAAGAAAACAAGGGAACAGAAGATGTTGCAGTTACAAGATTCAGACAATATCTTCGCATAAAATCAGTGCACCCAACTCCAGATTATGGTGAGGAATAGGCATTTTGCACTGTACTGCAATGCTTTACTCTGTATACTGGAAACGTGTCTTATCAATGCTATCTTGATCTTACAATGTACAATCAAAGTACAGAGTACTGTTATTCGGTTTTCCCTGTTTAGTCAAAAAAAGAATGTCATACTCTTTAGTCAGCTAAATAAAAGGTATCTAAAAGTAAATGCAAAATTTTCAAAGAAAATACACAAAGAGAGAGAGAGAGAGAGAGAGAGAGAGAGAGAGAATTTTGATGACAAACAGGGCATATACAATACTTATTGAACTGAATTATTTTGATTTGTCATCACGCCTGGGAGTCTGTAAAACTTGTAAAATATTTTCCACCAGAATCCGTACAATAAGTTCTTGATAAGTCTGGTCTGGTTAACTGGCGATTTCTCAACTAAGCTATGCTTACAAAATGACACGTGAAACAACGTCAGTCCATACGCGTTAAACACAATTTTTAACCATTTTCAATATTTCTAATATATTTTGGTTTCAAATCGAAACGAAGCCAGGAAGATTTGAAATACGAGTTTTTTCTTTTCTTTTTTTATTTATTTTTTTTTGTTTTTTGTTTTTTTGTTTATTAGATCAACAAATACCCCCTTCAGAAACATCAGTAGTCATACAATTTTCAGGCATTTTGAAATTACATAATTGTTATGTCGTGAAAATATCTCCACTCTAATAGAGTGAACTGGATAGAATTAGTTTCATGACAAGCCCAGGGTAAGAATATTTATTTTTACTGATGTCAAAGTTAAATTATTTATTTACAAAAAGCTCAAGCCCTCCCTGAAAATCAAATGGCCGTTCCCTAAAACACCTGGACACTGTTTCACAGGACACATTTTGGGATTACATAAGTTCTGTGTATCTCGATTAATGAAACGAACGTTTTGTGTTATATACGTGCATCCGTCCTGTTTACATCATTGATCCTTCCTCAGAAATATATTCCTGTGTTCTTTTCATTCCCGTTTTGCAGGATGCTCATATAAAAACATTGTCCTCATAAATACATGTACAATGTCACTTTGGAAAGATATCGTCAAGTGAACGAACAATTTTGACGCCAAAAAATCAAGTGAAGACATATTCGTACCCGGGATAATTTCAATTTCGACAGCTATATGAAGTTTTCCTGACGGAAAACCTCATAAAAACAAGATGGCTACAATTTTACACACAAAGAGAGCGAAACTAAAGAAAAATATCATTGTTATTATATACAAGAATTAAATTACATTTTCAAGGAAATTAGTTTAAAAGTTCTTACTGACTTCCCCCTTTCTAGACCCCAAAGGTGATTGGTTTGGTTACAAATTAACAGATTTCTTTTTCTTTTTTAATTAAAAGATGTATTTAACATAGGTTTAACTGCCAACCAAGTTTCTACTATACAAAAGTCCAAAAGAGATGTTTATTTTAATTTTGATATTCATTTTTCCAAAATTTACCCATAATCTTTACCAAATCCTTCAGAGCAAGGATTTGTATAGTGAGAAGGATTCACATCTAATATGTCTCGTAAGATCCACCGTAGCAAGATTTTGTTTTACTCGCCACTACAAATAGCTATACTCTCTTCAAACCTATCAAACACATTAAAGTATTGCTTTATCCAACTTTTTTTTCTCTTTCTAAACACGATATGATACATTTCATATGTATGTATGTCGATTTTCCTTATCAGAGCCAGATATAGACTGCCATTTCATGTAATTTAATGCAAAATCAATTCCCTTTCTTTTCGGCGTGCATTTCAAATAGAGATATTTTGAAATGAGTAAAAGCCAGATATAACTATTCAACAAACCTAAAATTTCTTCAACAAATTGACAAAACCATAATAAGTGAAGGAAGTGTGTTTTATACCTTTTTATATCCCAATCTCAGCTCTTATGGAAAATAATTAATCGTTGTACCACACTTTAACCTCTCGTAATTTTGAAATGGTCAAAAACAAAACAAGTCAAATTTGTCACAAAGCAAGAAAAATTATATCATTTTACTCATTCAGAAACTAAATCATATACATATTTGATTACCGAAAAACACTTTTTATAACATAATTTTTGATTTTGAAGGAGGAGATTCAAATAAATAATATACGATGACGACTGATAATACCTTGATGTTTGCAAGGGGGGAAATATTGACCTAAGTTGAAACACATATAATTCCATCTAGAAAACTATTTCTCTTGGTATCATAACTATATTTTCTTCGCTAAATATGTATAAAATATAGTTTGATAAATGTTCTGAACACATGAGCAGGCTAGCTTATTTCCCAAGCAATGACAGTTTCGCCATTAAATTGAACAAGATTAGAGTGGGTGGGTGCAAGGCATTGTGGGTAATATTTTGTAATCTCGCATACGCCCCAGCTTATAATGCAATAAATAGAAAATCACCGCGAGATTCGAATCCTTCTCACTATACAAATCCTTGTTCAGAGTTACAAAATGTAGAATCCCAAGTGAAATTTTTTTTTTCTGAATGTTCAATTACAACATAATAAACATTTTTTAGACCTGACCAGTCAATAATATCATCTCAGACCAGCTGATTGATGAGGTTTGACCTCAGTACTGTCCTAGCTAGAAAACTGTGACTATGTAATCTCATGCATTTTGTTGTACAAAGTTTTGCTTCATTTCAGACATCTGCAATCAATTTCTCATTCTGAATGTAAACAAGAAAGCAATTGAGACACCATTTTTGTTGTCTAAGATATAAGACAAGAATTATTTTTGCTGTATAGGATATGCAGTGTTAATAATGCTATGGGGAAAAAAGTGAAAAGTCTCCATGGAAATTTTAAAAATGACAAGTATGGTATTGCTGCAATAATAAAGCTTCCATTAGAATTTCTGCTGTCACAAAATGCAAGCTATATAATTGTAGCTACCCGGTAATCCACAGGAGCTCAGATTATTTATTTCAGTGTTAGTAATTGTAAGACTTCTGACAGCAATGAGAGCTCACCATATACCAAACAGGGAGCTTTCAGGATAATTAGAGAATTACCATGTATAGGGATACATGTACATTTTTGTACCTACACTGCAATACAGACAGGAGGCTTCGTCAATATTTAAAGAAGAAAATACACTTTTTTTAGTATAAACATATTCTATTCATTAAACATCATTTATTCAAAGAAAGAAATAATAGAAGATATTTATATGCGATTTAATACTATTATTTAAAGGGATCTGAAAACAAGCGAAAAACTTAAATAAATTAGTTTCCTTTTTTTAGCTCACCTGACCCAAAAGCTTAGTGTGAGCTGTTGCCATCACTTTTAATCCGTCGTCCATCTGTTATCCATTTATCTTTTCACATTTTCATCTTCTTCTCTGATCCTTTACAAAGAATCCTCATTTAGATCAGATCATACAAAACACATGGCCACCAGCATTTGGAAGGTCCTTTTCAAATACTGCTCATTTCATTCCAATTGGATAAAAAACATGGCTGCCAGCGTGGAACATAGTTTAATGTTGGACCCTTTGGGAAAATCATAATTTCATCTTTCCATCTGAAATCTCTAAGGTAAGTATTAATTCAATCAAACATTACAGAAATGATGTATTAAAGGCCCTTTGCAAAGATATTGCTCATTTTATTCAGACCTGGCGTTATACATGGTTTAACATTAGAACAAATGGGGAAAACATTTTTCATCATCAGCTTAGGCATTGCTTAGAACCATCTTGTGAGTAATACAGGCTCAGTCTCTGAACCTCTAGTTTATACCCTGCCACTCTCAAAAGTGCAAGGTATAAAGTGTTACTCTCAGTTGTATGTCTGTCCATCTGAATGTCTGTCTGTTCATCTATCCATCTCCTGAAGGTTTCCAACTAATAATTTGTTAATGAAAGACCATACTGTCTTCAAGCTTGATATGAAAATTTTTTATTACAAAACTCTTGCCCTTTTTCGATTTTACATTCAGAGGTACAATTAGTCTCAATAGGTTAATCAGGAAATGGGATTGGCCATTTTAAGTAGTCTGGAAGGGGGATCATGGCAAAAGTGCATGTGATATAGGGAAAGGATGTTACATATATGTAGGTATGCATGGGAATTTTTTTAAATTCAATCCAGGAATGTTCCTGGAAATAGTGCAATCCAGGAATGTTCCTGGAAATAGTGACCTCTTGAAGAGTTTTTATCAATGACCCGTCAAGGAATTCTAGAGTTATGCCCCTTGTAACTTTGTAAATTTTGAGGTTTCCAACCAATTTCAGCTTGTGAACAAAATTGCAGACAGATTCCAAACTTGGTATTTATGTTTAATGCCACATTATTCAAGGTCTTTTTTGGACCAGAGTTCCAAGTGGTTCTGGAATTATGCCCTTTGAAACTGAAATTTGCAAAATTTGTGGGTTTCCGAACGAAATTGCAGACAATCTTCAAACTTGAAATGTAAGTTGCTTATCATCAAAACTCAGACCAAATTTGATTTTGGTTCAGAGGT
>MJUU01060489.1:122653-137032 GCA_002080025.1 Modiolus philippinarum
ACTCATATCAAGTACCTATACAATTGTACATTTATACATTATATCTTCATATAGATTTTTAAATCTTGTTCAAATTCTCTTGGAAAATGATATTTCAGTTTGCAGTTCAATAACAATCATATATAAATGTAAATAATAATTACTAGCTGTTACTGTATATATATTATAGGTATTTGGAAGCTGTAAGAAGAATGAAAGCTCAAGGAGTCAGACTGAAAAGGACAGTTTATCTGACATTTGTTCCAGGTTTGTATAGAATGTTATAAATTGCTTTTTCTGTATTTGGCTGGTCAGCTGTATACCCTCCAGACACAGAAGGCAAATATGGCTAAAAGAGACCCTGTTGCCAAAGCAATAAAAATACTGTTTTGTAAAATATTCCAAATATCTGAATACAGAAGTGAGAAAACATCTGGGGTTTATTGTATACTAAGCTCAGTTGTTCCAATTAGGATAACACCCAAAAATTTTATCTGTTTTTGACAATGGTCAAACTTTTTTGTGTTTTCTGAGATTTAAAAAGTTGATTTTTACATTGTATTAATAGTAATGTCCTGAAAATGTAGATGAAAGTATTGTAATTTGTTTGCATCAATAATCAGTTTGATAGTAACAGATATTTTAGAGTCTCCATAGGTGTTTATAGTAAACTAAATTTGCTACCATGAAATAGAGGAATAACGGTCTTGCATTTTTAGCTCACCTCACGAAGTGAGGGGGCTTATGTGATACCCTTAGCGTCCGTGTCGGCCTCCGCGTCCAGTTAGGTAGAATGGTTAAGGTCCATTCCCGCTTACTGACATGGCCCACATCAACCATACTGCTATGTGCGATGCATTTTGGGAAAACAACAAGAATGCATGCTTTGGATGCTGTCTCTGACCTACATTTTACACATGAGCGACTTGGTTAGGTAGAATGGTTAAAGTCCATTCCGGCTTACTGACATGGCCCACATCAACCATCCTGGTATGCATGATGTATTTTTGGATGACAACAACATTGCATGCTTTGGATGCTGTCTCTGACCTACATTTTATGCATGAGTGAGTTGGTTAGGTAGAATGGTTAAAGTCCCTTCCCGCTTACTGACATGACCCACATCAACCATATTGGTATGTATGATTCATTTTGGGATGACAACAACAATGCATGCTTCGGATGCCGTCTCTGACCTACATTTTATGCATTAGCGAATTGGTTAGGTAGAATGGTTAAAGTTTATTCCTGCTTACTGACATGTCCCTTAGCAACCATATCGGTATGTATGATGATGCATTTTGGGATTACAACAACAATGTATGCTTTGGATGCAGTCTGTAAACTTCAAGTTATGCATGACTGAATCTGTTAAAAAGAATGATTATAGTCCATTCCTCTGTACTGACATGTGCAACATGTGACAATGCTGCGCAACGAGGCGAACTTTGCAGGCTGTGGCTGCTTTATGTTTATTTAGGGGGTTAATCATAGATTTTGCTGTTTTAAATTGAGTTTCTGGCAGTACCGACATCCGTCATCCGTCGTCTGTACATTAACTTTTCACATTTTCATCTTCTCCTCTGAAACCACTGAAGCAAATTCAACTAAACTTTACAGGAATAATGTATGGAAGATCCTTTACAAAGATTGCTCATTTTGTTCCGATCCGATAAAAAAACATGGCCGCCAGAGCGGAACTTAGGTTTAACATTGGACCCTATGGGAAAAATCACATATTCATCTTCACCTCTAAAACCACTGAAGCAAATTCAACCAAACTTTACAGGAATGATGTACTAAAGGTCCTTAACAAAGATTGGTCATAAGGGCCCCGCCATGAAATGGTGGCGCCCTAAAGTAATCAGCCTGTCCTTCCATCTGTTCGTCTGCCCGTCAGCATTTTCTATGTCGTACGATAACTCAAGAATGCCTTAACGGATTTTTTTTATTTTTTTACTCATAGTTGCACTTGGCTGAAGGAAACTCCCTTTCTTTTTTGAAGGAAATCGGAAAATGATTTTTGTAAAAAAAACTTCATTTTTATATGAAAAAGTGCATATTTTGAGAAATGGCTCTTTGTCGTACAATAACACAAGATTGCCTTCAGGGATTTTAATGATTTTGATACTCAAGGTTGAACTTTACAAAAGGAAGCTCCCTTTTGTTTTTGTGGAAAATCTGAAAATGATTTTTGGGAAAAAACTTCATTTTTATATGAAAAATTGCATATTTTGAGAAATGGCTCTATGTCGTACGATAACTCAAGATTGCTTTCAGGGATTTTAATGATTTTGATACTCAAGGTTGAACTTTACCAAAGGAAGCTCCCTTTTGTTTTTGTGAAAAATCTGAAAATGATTTTTGGGAAAAAATATCATTTTTATATGAAAAAGTGCATATTTTGAGATAGCTGTACCTCGTATAATAAATAAAAATTCCCATCAGGGATTTATATGATATACACAAGGTTGGTCCTGATCAAAGGAAGCTCCCTTTTGTTTTTGAGGAAAATCTTATTTCCATGAAATTCCGCAGTCAGGTTTTTGGGACACACAAGGGGGCGGGGCCCTTTCTGACTTTGTCAGTATTCTAGTTTCATTTGGATCCGATAAAAAACATGGCCGCCAGCCCGGAAGTTAGTTTAACATTGGACCCTATGGGAAAATCACATTTTCATCTTCTCCTCTGAAACCACTGAAGCAAATTCAACCAAACTTTACAGGTATGATGTATGGAAGGTCCTGTACAAAGATTGCTCATTTTGTTCTGATCCGATAAAAAACATGGCCGCCAGCATGGAACTTAGTTTAACATTGGACCCTATGTGAAACCACATTTTCATCTTCTCCTCTGAAACTACTGAAGCAAATTCAACCAAACTTTACAGGAATGATGTATGGAAGGTCTTTTACAAGGATTGCTCATTTTGTTCTGATCCGATAAAAAACATGGCCGCCAGCACAGAACTTGGGTTTAACATTGTATCTTATGGGAAAAATCACATTTTCATCTTTTCCTCTGAAACCACTGAAGCAAATTCAACTAAACTTTACAGGAATGTTGTACTTAAGGTCCTTCATCAAGATTGCTCATTTCATTCGAAACCAATAAAAAACATGGCCGCCAGCATGGAACATAGTTAAACATTGGACCCCACATTTTCATCTTCTTCTCTGAAAAGGTTGAAGCAAATTCATCCAAACTTTACAGGAATGATGTATGGAAGGTCCTTTACAAAGATTGCTCATTTCTTTCCGATCTGATAAAAAACATGGCCGCAAGCGCCAAACTTATGTTTAACATTGGACCCTATGGGAAAAATCACATTTTCATCTTCTCCTCTGAAACCACTGAAGCAAATTCAACCAAACTTTACAGGTATGATGTATGGAAGGTCCTTAACAAAGATTGCTAATTTTGTTCTGATCTGACAAAAAACATGGCCGCCAGCATGGAACTTAGTTTAACATTGGACCCTATGTGGAAACCACATTTTCATCTTCTCCTCTGAAACCGCTGAAGCAAATTTAACCAAACTTAACAAGAATGATGTATGGAAGGTCTTTTACAAAGATTGCTCATTTCTTTCCGATCTGATAAAAAACATGGCCGCCAGCGCCGAACTTATGTTTAATATTGGACCCTATTGGAAAAAATCACATTTTCATCTTCTCCTCTGAAACTGCTGAAGCAAATTCAACCAAACTTTACAGGAAAGGTGTACTAAAGGTCATTAACAAAGATTGCTCATTTCCCAAAGGGAAAATCACATTTTCATCTTCTCCACCAAAAACACTGAAGCAAATTTAACCAATCATGACAGGAATGATGTATGGAAGGTCCTTACAAAAATTTTTTATTTCATTTAGATCCGACAAAAAACATGGCCTCCAGTACAGAAGATAGTTTAACATTGGAGTCCCGTATGAGAAAACCATCCTTTTCATCATCTTCTCTGAAACTATTGAAGCAAATTTAACTAAATGCACAGAAAGTCCTCTTCAAAAATTACTTATTTCAATAGGATCAGACAAAAAACATGGGTGCTAATGGAGAACATAGCTAAACATTAGACCGCATTGGTAAAAAAACTTCAATTTTGGTCATGCATGTCATAAAAGCATTTTGTCAGGTGAGCGATACAGGCTCAGTCTCTGAGCCTCTTGTTAAATTCTTAGGATATCCAGTATGTTTACTATGCGGTGAGCTTTTGAGGGTCCTACTTGTTTGAACAGTAAACTATGGATTTTATAACTTGTAAATTTCATTGGCATTTCCATCAGCCTTACCAGCTTGATTTTATAAGAATATTGGGTACTTGCTATGAATTTTTTTTCATATAAAATGGTTATTTCCATATCTTATCCTTCAATTTAAAGTATATAAATGTCAATATAAGTTAATTTACATTTGAAGTGCTAGATTCAATTTACTATGTACTATTTGACCTGACATTAGAAACCACAATATAGATTAGATTTTTTTTTATAAAAAACACAAAAAAATAAAAATCGCTGATATTTTGCTAAATGATACACTAACCTATAAAGAACTGAAAAATCCTGCCACAACATGGACAGGTATATATAATTTTTTCACAAGTACATAAACAAATTTGAAGCTTAGTAATTTCCACAAGGCATTTTTCAAAAAAAGGTATTAGAATGTATATTATCTTGTTGACAAACATAATTACTATTTTATCTGTAGATGAAGAGATAGGAGGAGCCCTCGGCATGGAGAAGTTTGTACAACGTGAAGAGTTTAAACAGATGAATGTTGCTTGTGCCATTGATGAGGGTAAATAGTATACTTTCTCTTATTTTGATCTTGTGCAAATTGTTATACTTTCTCTTATTTGATCTTTAGGTGTTTACCTTTGCAAAATAATACGCTTTCTCTTATTTTGATCTTGTGCAAAATGTTAAAGTTTCTCTTATGATCAAATGGTGATAAAGTGATGAAGAACAACAATAAAAGTAATTTATAACTTCTACAATGTATTTGTAGGGACTTAATGTGCATTTACTCCATATCCTTTAGTTGTTTATTTTACCTGTGCAAAATTCTAAAGGAGCATTGATGGATTTTATATTTGCAGACTTTCTTAGCTTGATAGGTAATCTGGCTTACACTTTAATATTAGGGCATACAAGAAAATAAAATCAAAATTGGAGGTCACCTGCCATATAAGTGAGAAATATGTCATGTGAAAATCAGTTATTTTGTTTGATAGGGAAAATAAGCAAATTTTAACAAGTTACATCAGATAATATCTTTTAAAGTTTGGTCAATTATTAGCCATGTAAAAATCAGCTATTTTTGGTTGAAATAATAAGGAAAATAAGAGATTATTAAAAAAATTTAATTAAGTTTAGTTACATCAGACTAAATCTTTTAAAATTTGGTCAATTATTAGCTAATATACTTGCCTCAATTTGAATGAAAAAAGTTCTGGTCACTGAGCTAATTTTTTAATAAATGGCAAACAATTGAATTTTTTCTATTATTACTACATGTATACAAATTATCTCCCTTTGATGGAAAAGGAGTTTTGCTGAAAAGGTTCAATATTCTGCATGGTTACCCAATAAAAGTAGTATATTTGATCAAATTTAACATCTGTTAGATGTTATAGAAAATGATTTTGCCAACATTCCCACAGTGAATTCCATTTTTTGTAAATTCTCTATGAACTTGAATTTGTTTCACTGAAATGTTAATTAATCTTTTTCTTGTCATTTCAATGAAAAAAGTGTGAGTGCAAAAATTTAAACTAAAAAAAATTTGACTTGTATTGTAAACAATGGAAATGTGCAAATAACAGAATGTCTTCCTTTGTTCTGTATAAATATAGAACAATTTTGCCAGTGGATGGTTTTTATAACCTACAATTTAATATCTTAAACAATGGAGAAATAAGAACAAAGTTTATTTGGAGTGCATCATCCATAATTGAAATAATATATAATTTCCTGGGTTTCATGGGTCAAGTATTATTTTGCATTGACAGAAAAATGCATATCCTTTCATTCACCATCTCATTCTGCAATTTAAATTGTTGTTTAAAAGTTACAAAAATCTGAATTTCAAACAAATTTTTGCCCACAAACCAGATGTTGCAGCTGAGAAAATATATTTTATATTATCTGAAAGTTACTGTTTATATACATATATGTATGTATATGTTTTGTCGACTTCAATGTTATTCTGTTGTATTGTATCTTTGTTGTTTTATAGGTAAAAGATTGTAAGTAATGTATCATTTTTGTATCGTTTATATCATTTTATTGCAGGATTAGCCAATCCAACTGAAGCCTTTACAGTATTTTATGGTGAAAGAGCACCATGGTGTGAGTTTTTATACATTTTTTTCTTTCCTTTTGTAACAAACTTAAAACTTGAACAAAGAGACAACATAAGGGTTCGAGACATCCATGGTGTTTGAGCTTGGGGACATCCATGGTGTTTGAGCTATTGCATTTCTAGCCATAGAGGTTCAACTGTATTTGTGTTGCTAGGTAGGCATTAAAATGTTGATGACTTATCCTAGGCACAAAAAAATATTTGAGGTAAAGTTTCTACGGTATTCTTCCTGACTTTTTGTGACAGAGGCACAATTTACAAAGAGATTTAAAAGTTTGATTGATTGATTGATTGTTGTTTAATGCCAACTTCAGCAATATTTCAGCTATATCGTGGCGTGAACTATTTATTATATATATGAATATAAAACTAAAACAGTCATTTAAAACTTTTGGCTATGTACAGATAAAAACAAATTCTAAGAGATAAAATCTTAGGAAAAACAATTTAAGATTGATAGATCAGTTTGATGAAATTTAATATAAATGACTTCTTTGCTATAGCAACAAGTGACTTGTAGAACTCAACGACCTTCAGAATAACTGGGTGATTTGTCTTTCGACTTTCAATTGCCATTAAGCATGAAAGAGAATCAGAACAAATCAAGAACTTACTCTTTCGCGATGAAGCAACAAATTAAATGTTTGATGGAGATATACTTGTATAATCCAAGGCAATAGATTTTAATGAGCATGGTACTCTTCAGTTATTTACATTCATAAAATTTTGATATTATAAAAAAATTCAAAGCCAATGGTGAAAGAGAATAACAACTAGATTATATTTACTGATTAAAAAAAATGAGGGTACATGTATAAATGACAACAAAAAAATTGAAAAAGTACAAAATATCACCAAAAAGACTGAAATAATATCTTACAATGTCAAGTATGATTTCTCAATTGTATGGATACATGTGTTTCCTTTTAAGCAGAACCAAACTTGGAACAAAAGTAAAAGAATTGTTAGTTTTGAAGAAATTACTTGTCCAGACAATGAAAAACAATGATTATCAAGAAATTATAAATGGAGTTTTATGCAAAATTTCTTGAACATATTGACCTGTGCCCAAGTTGTTCAATAAATATTTTGTTCAACTTCAGTATTATGCAGTAATAATGGCTTTTAAAACAAACAATTTGTATTTCATATTACAGGGGTCAGAGTTCATTGCCCAGGTAAACCAGGTCATGGATCCAGATTTATAGAAGACAATGCTGCAGAGAAATTTGTAAGGAGACAGAACTTTTTTTATAGAAATGTTTCACTATTTAATAATGGAATCATAAAATTTTGTATCATAGCTGTTTTCTTGATTTTTATTGTTTAACAGTTAGTCTTTCTATATTATAGTAGATTTTTGAATTTTTACTTTTTACAGGAAGAAAGTTTATAATACAACAAGCCTCTAAATAACTTCAGTGTTTTATCAAATTTTATATTTTACCAAAATAATATATCTGTGCTTGCTTTTAGTGTACATATATCAGACATTTTTGTGCTGACATGCTGCAGACATATTAAGCCCTTGGTATAGCCATTCATAGTTTCTGCTTTAGAAAATTCTGATATCAAATTACACGTATGTGTAAATCCTTCACTATGATTAACATGAATAATGATTTGATTTCTACTTTATATTTTAGAGGAAGGTCATAAACAGTTTTCTGGAATTTAGAGCTCAAGAAGAAAAGAAGTAAGTACTTGTATGTTTAGTTTTTAATAATGTTTTTAAATAATACTAGATCAATGAAATATTTTAATTCATGGGTCATTTGAGCTTTTGTTTTTACTTTGCATTGTTAGTTTGCCTCAATGAAGTTGAGGGAGACCATTGGAGTAGCCCTGTTGTGCATGTCCACATCTTCGTCAGTGTCCATGTCTTTGCCTGTGTCCACATTTTGGTGTATATATAAGTAATTATGCAGGGTAGGGTCATCAAAATTTGCACGCAAGTGCATCTTTGGTTGACTCATAGCTTCCAAGAAAATTATAACATATTACATACATTCATCTTTGATGGTAGGTCAGCATCCAGGCATAATTAGGTTTATACCAATATTTCCTGCTTGAGTGCCTTACCAGAACATTCAAGTTTTTGTCAAAGTTCATATTTCATTCACTGTAAATGGTAGGATCATCTATCTTTACACATACAGGCATCTCAGATGGTAGTTCAGCATTCAGGCAAAATTAAGTCTGTTTAACACATATTTTTAACTTGAGTGACTTCCATTCAAGTTTACATCCAAGTTCAGATCTCAGTCACTGTGCATGATAGGATCATCTAACCTTACACATGCATGTATCTCTGATGGTATGTTAGCATCTGAACAAAATTAGCTTTTACTTATCCTTTCTGCAAGAGTAACTTACTTGCAAGTTTATGTCTGAGTTTATATCTCATTTACTGTATATGGAAGAATCATTTATCCTTTCATGTGCATGCATCTTTGGTATTAGGTCAGCATCTTGGTAAAATAAGGTCACTTTGACATACATTTTCTGCTTGATTGACTTACATTCAAGTTTATGTTGGAGCTCATATTTCAGTAACTGTACATGTTAGGATCATTATGCATGTGCATTTATCTGTAATGGTAGGTCTGCATCTAAGAAGAATTAGGTCACTTTGACCTACATTCACCATGATTTACTTAGCATTCAGGTATTTTTTCCGAGTTCATACCTCAGTAACTATACATGGTAAGATCTTGTAACCTTGCAAATTAATGCATCTCTGATAGTAGGTCAACATCCAGGCAAAATTAAGTCACTTTGACCGATATCTTCTGTTAGAACAGAGTCAACAGACAAGTTCAGATTTTGATCATCACATACGGTAGTATAATCTTGCCTAGCATATGCATGCATCTCTGATGGTAGGTCAGCATCCAGGCAAAATAAGGTCACTTTGACTTATTTTTATGCTCCCACGACTAAAAGTCGGGGGGCATATTGTTTTACCCTTGTCTGTCCGTCCGTCTGTCGGTTTGTCTGTCCGTCCGTACGAATAAAAAACTCAACTTTTGATGTTTTTCAGACACATTTCAACCAAATCCCAACAACTTCAAAGGAATCTAACTTACAATAAGTAGATATACACACATACATCTTTTGAAATATTCAAAATGGCTGCCGTTGCCATGGAAACTGAAAAAAGGCAGGAAAATTCAAAGTGCCTCAAATTGGATGAAACTTTACAGGGATGAGATACTTCTGCGGAAATGCGGATTTCCGCGGGTCCGATCCTGACCGATTCCGTTATTATATGTAATTTTATACTTCCGCCAGGCTGATTTCTGGTTATTTCTGCAGGTCATCAAATGTTTGAATTCCATCCCTGACTTTATTGGAAGGTTGCCTAGCATCCATTGAAATGATTTTGGTTCTCAAATTTTCAAAATGGCTGCCGTTCCCATGGAAACTGGAAAAAGGTGGGAAAACTCAAAGTGTCTGAAAATGGATGAAACTTTACAGAAAGGTTGCCTGGCATCCATAGAAATGATTTTTTAGCTCAGAATTTCACTGGTATATTTTGTGGAAAAAAGGGGAGGTATATCATCGTGTCCATATTTGTATTGTGTCAACACTTGTTTTGTGTCCACGCACGCTTAGATTTGCACTTGCCATATTGATTCAGGGTTCACTTAGGGGGGGCATAATTAGTTGCCATTCGGCGACAGCTCTAGTTTGCACTTGAACCAAAGAGTCTAGCAGATCTCAATCATTATACATGGTAGGATCATCTAACCTTGCATATGGATGCATCTATGATAAAAGGGCAGCATTTAGGTTAATTAAATCTACATGTATTTGACCTTTATTTTTCATTTTATTGACTTACATTCAATTTTACAAATGAGTTGAGATCTCATCTAAATTTGCATGCATTTCTGTATTTGCATATATTGTTGATAGTAGGTCATCATCCACACAAAATTGGATTGTTGTTACAATTTGCCATAATGAAGGGAACTTGTAATAGTTGATTACCTATGTGATTCTTTATAAAATGGCATTGGCCTGTTGTTATAATACTATGCTATTAAATTATGGTTGTCTGATTCCTTCATATTCACATAGAAACCATGGTATATCGGCAAAAATATTGAAAGGCAATTGGGAAAATATTGATAACATGGCTTTAATTAAAATGAGAAAATAAAATAAACGCATGTTATTTCTTTTAAAATTTATTTGGATGTAATTTTGACAGAAGTATATAATTTATATATTTGTTTCAGATTGAAAGGAAATTGTTTGAGACTGGGTGAAGTAACCACTGTGAATTTAACCAATGTACAGGTAATTGTCATCATTATAAATATATTTAAATATCAATAATTTCAATTGTTATTGCTACTTCCATTTTCATTGGGCAACATAAGTAAAAACTTAAAGCCATTTCTTGATAAATGCTTGTTGTTGATTAATCCGCTGTGAAGTGATATAGTGCAGTATATAATTGCATCAAACACCAGGGCAGCTGTAAATCTGAATGATAAGGTACTGCTTAAAAAAAAATGACTGTACCGTGTGTGTTAAGTACTTTTATTCATGGACATCAATTTTTGTGGTTTTCATAAATATCACCATTTGGTGGATACTTAAATTTGTTGTTTTGAATTCTAGGCCTTGAGACTCTAGTTAAAAGTGTGTTTCGTTTGGAGCTTAATTTTTGGTTTTGGGAAAATTGGAACCCCACAAACAATAGTACTTCCACAGTAGGTAGATGCAATTTTTAAAACTGATTGAAGAATAGGTAATGAACAATGACCAAGGTCATACCACATCTTTCCTTAAAGAATACATTTTCACAGTGAACATCAATATATAATATTCTTCTGACTTTATCTGTTAATTTCAGGGAGGATCAACACAACAGTTTAATTTGGTACCTACAGAACTGTGTGCTGGTATGTCTTATATTTGTTAAATGTATAAGAAATTAATTCTAGAAAGACGTCAGTTGTTGAAAAACAACAAAATTTTCTGTACTTTTAGGCACTTTATTATTTTAATTATGATTTGATACCAAATTTCTATATATCTGATGAACATTTTTGTTTCACATAAATAGGTCCTTTCTTCATGGATTCATTTTATATTTTAAGAGAAGTTTGATAAGGTTTATAAATTTGGACATTAACCACCACATTGTTACTTCCATTTGGCCAAGTCTTTCAAAATATGCCTGTTTTCTCAGACTTCTGATAGTTTTTACAGGGTTTACAAATGTACTTGAAATCCATTACACTACTAAAACTGAAAGTTGTTTAATGGAGGTAATAACAAACAGTTGTCAAGAGGGGAAATCCTTGGGACAATACGACAAATCTGGTGGAAACCACCTGCAAAATTATCAACTGCAATGGTCCTGACTTGGTACAGGCATTGCAAGAGAAATGGTGGGTTAAAACCAGTTTTATGGTTTGCCAATCCTCCCTTTTCTTTGTGGTAGTGCATACGGGTCAAGTCTCACACTTTTTGGCTTTCCACTAAAAAATCACACTCTCATGCTCACCCTTTTCAATTTCACGCTTTTAAAATTTTTTGAGAAAAATTAATTCCAAGTAGAAAAACAACCTTTTAATTTTTAGTAAAATCCGAAATTTAGGATTGTTTCGTATATTTTTTCATACAACTGGCTCATTTTCGATAAATATCTATGATAGGCCTTAAGTGAAACAAAATTTTCAATGGAGTCAGATATGGAAACTTTTTTTTATTTTCCTTTCTTTTTATGACATGGTCTCAAATTCCTTGCCAGAAATGATCTCAGAATGCACTATTTTGCATCTCCAGAAAAAAAAAATCTTGTAGGGCAAACCCCAAGACCCCATCTCACTCTGGGAACCAAAATCTCCTTGACAGCTCTGGTAGTGCCTGGTAGCAACTCAACAGCAATTACTGAAACTAAAACTGGGGATAATGATTTTTTTGTCTCTTGCTATATAGGATTTGACATCAGAATCACACCTACAGTGGATTTTAAAGAATTTGAAGAGAAAATTAAAAAGTGGTGTTCAGACGCTGGTGATGATGTGTTCTATGAATTTAAACAGGTTTGTGACAATTATTAGTCCCCTACCGGCTTCGCGTTAGTCCCCTACCGACTTTAGGTTTGCACGCCGTCAGTCCATCCGTCCTTCCATCAGTCTGTCAGTCCGTCCATCAGTCTGTCACACTCAGTTTTCCGGACTTTTTTCCCATACTTTAAGAGATATTCATCTAATATTTGGTATCTGAGTCTATTACCATTAGTTACAGATCAAGCTCGAGTTTGGGTCTGATTGAATTTGGACAGAGTTATGGGCCTTTCACTTAGAAAATTTTGGTAAAATATAGGTCTTCCGGACTTGTTTTCTAAATTTTTCCAGATATTAAGCTAATATTTGCTATGTGAGTCTACCACTATGAGTTACAGATCAAGAATCAGTTTGGTTCCGGTCCATTGATTTTGGATGGAGTTATGGGCCTTTGACTTAGAAAATTTTGGTAAAATATAGGTTTTCAGGACTTGTTTTCTAAACTGTTCCAGATATTAAGCTAATATTTGCTATGTGAGTCTACCACTATGAGTTACAGATCAAGTATGAGATTGGTTCCGGTCCATTGATTTTGGATGGAGTTATGGGCCTTTGACTTAGAAAATTTTGGTAAAATATAGGTTTTCAGGACTTTTTTCTAAACCATTCCAGATATGAAGCTAATATTTGCTATGTGATTCTACCACTATGAGTTACAGATCAAGTGTGATTTTGGTCCATTCCATTGATATTTAACAGACTTAGAAAATTTTGGTAAAGATATAGGTTTTCCTGACTTTTTTTCCAAACTGTTCCAGATATTAAGTTAATATTTGCTATGTGAGTCTACCACTATGAGTTTAAGGTCAAGTTTGAGTTTGGTTCCGGTCCATTGATTTTGGACAGAGTTATTGGCCCTTTGACTTAGAAAATTTTGGTAAAATATAGGTTTTCCAGACTTTTTTTCTAAACCATTCGAGATATTAAGCTAATATTTGCTATGTGAGTCTACCACTATGAGTTACAGACCAAGTTTGAGTATGAGTTAGGTCCTTTGATTTTTACAGAGTTATGGGCCTTTGGCTCAGAAAACTTTTCTTCTTTAACTATTTTTGCTGGTATAACAAAGAATTATTCCACCAGTAGGGGACTTCTGTATTGCCTTGCAATACTATCCACACTTTTTAACTTAAAACCAGATTTGTGTCAAAACAGAAATTCCTCCAGACTTAAAAACTGGTATGTAGTTATAATAGGATTGAATAAGATATACAGTATCGCTTAAAATTTAGAACCTGATATATGTAAAGATGATTTTTTTACCTGTTATGGTTATATTTAAGTAAGTAAGTAAGTAAATTTATTCAGTATAAAATCCGGTACAAAGGATCATCACTGATATACATTCAGACAAAACAATCAATATCAATTACACGATAGGACAGACACAAGACACATAATACAATGAGAATACACAAAATAATGATAAAGTATATGTAGTAATTATGATTTACACTGTAATTTCAGTTATCCTTCAGATGAATCACATAGCTGTACACATTTATTAACACTTACCATGCGGGTCCCGTCATTTGACGGGTTGCAGTCATACTTCAGTTGAACACCTCTTACAGGTCCCAAAACCTATGCAGATACGGTTTTTTGCACTTTAAACATAGAAATAGCTATTTCCAACAATATCACATATCAAGAAAGGACAATTTTGCCAATCCTAGGTCATATCGGCATGGAAACGTAGGCTTTTCATTAAAAAGTGCAAAATATTCGCACATTTTGGAAGGGGTGGGCTCCATTTTTTGGCAACCAGAATGCAACACTTCATACCTTATACTCTAAATTGGTTTATTATGATAATACGATGTCATATCTATCACAGGATAAAAGTGCCAGTCCCTAGGGTGCATGCGACATCACCACTTCCGGTTTAAAAGTGCAAAATCGTGAAAAAATGTCAATTTTGAGGCCCTCGAAGAATGTA
>MJUU01060489.1:148338-159838 GCA_002080025.1 Modiolus philippinarum
CTGTCAAAACAATTTATTTCCGTGTTTATTTAAGTAAAAGTTTGAAATTTCTATGTAATATAATTTTCAACAGGTGTTCAACACCCTTGATAGGTCATAAATCAATTAGATCATTGTCTGTAAATTATCGCTGTTAAAACAATTTACTTCCGTGTTTGTCACCTGTGTTGTTTACCATGATTGTGTTACCTGTCGCCGACATCAGGAAATCGATAATTGATAAGTGGTATGTTATGTATATTTCCAAAACTGAAAAATGAATAATGATTTTTTTTTATGTTAGATTTCTATTTTTCCGTGGGATTTCAATATCACGCCGTGAGACCGTAAGTTGACCCAAATTTCCGTGACTTTTTATCTCACGGCATGAGATATCACATGTATGCTTCACAATTAGTTTTTGAAAAAAATAGTTATAAATGGAATATATAGGGAAAAAAATACAAGTAACGAATACTTTTAGCCCCCCTCTGTAATTACAATGTGTCAGGGTTACAATATAATACTATACAGTTATTTAATGCATATGAGGACAATAGACTAGAATATTTTGCCCAAGGTGTCAGAATCCCCATGTGTTCTATTGCCTGAGTCCAACAGCCGAGGGCAATAGAACACTTGGGGGTTTCTGACACCAAAGGCAAACATGCTCTAGTTTTCTCTGTATTCACAGTCAGTCTGATGATGCAAAAGTTTGCATACCACAAAATAATATTATTTATATGAGACTTTGTGCATTAAATGATATGTAAATGATATGTAAATGCAAAAATTTCAGTCTGTGAAAATAATATAAAACAATGTTGAAAAGAAATTGTGAAATTTGCAACCTGCAAAAAGTAGCTGTTTATATTTATTTAGAATGTAATACTATATTGTCTTGTTACACAGGGGAATGACAATAGAACCAGAGATATTCCCAGCAGCTACAGACAGCAGATATTTCAGAGAGGTCAGTTATTATGCCCTAGCTGTCATAGATCATGTGGGGGTTGAAATAACAATTTTATTTATCCTCTTTCATTCCTGGTCTTTTCCAAGTCTGCCTAGATTTGCATAAAACATCTTCTCCTGTATAGCCAAACAGAGCAAAATAGTGTAATAAAAAATATGCAACTCATTTACTGTCATATCATATTATGAGGGTGGGTAAGAGGGGGTATGGTCTCCAAATCCGGAGGAAATAACTCAAATCCCGTATTCCTGAGAAAATAAAATAACAATCCAGATTTCCAAAAAAATGACAACGCAAATCTGGGATCCCATAAGGTTAATCCTGAATTCTCGTTGAATAAAATGGCTAATCCCGGTGTCCCGTAAAAGTTCCTTACACCCCATAATATGTACTGATATCATCATCAGTTAAAGGATATGATATAAATGTTCATGGAATAAAATCTCACCAAATACATGATAAGATTAAGCAAATGGAACAACGTTTTTGTTGTTGTTCATTTTGAAGTCACCTTGAGGCCTTCAGCAATGATCAAACATGATCAAACAAATGTTTACCTCATAGTAAGTTCAAGATAAAACTTAGCACTGGCTTTAGTGGAATTCATTTAAGAATTGAATGCATTATTTTGAAGTTTCATTGGGGTATGAAAGTGTTGAACGAAGCAAATTTTTAATGAAGCGCCGTAGCCACACTTTCACAATCCCTATGAAACTTCAAAATAATGCATTCAATTCTTATAATTACATTTTAACCGAAATGTAAGGAAACATTATTTATTTACAGGAAAGTGTATCATGTACATTTGGATTCTGTTTTTTAAAATTAATCTGCCACATGAACATGTGATCAAATGTGTTTCATGGGAATTGCAACTTCACATTGATATGCCACGTGATTGGTGTTCACCTATCAAATTGATGGAATTCAAATGAATATGCATGAAATGTAATTATTAAAAGATGTCGAACAACTCTACATCAACGTTTCTTTTAAACATGTATGTGGGATCATGAACAAGCATAGAATATGTATAATAGTTGATGAATTGTTTTGTGCAAAAATGATGGTGCTATGAAACATATGATAAAATTTTGGGAAAATTTTCCTTGAAGCAAAAGAAAAAGGTTTTAGGGGTAAAATATCAGGATTTTGGTCCCTTTTACTTCAGGATAAGGTGCCAAAAAAGACCAATTAAGGTGATTTACTATTTAATAGTACATATAGTTTGAAGAGGCCTGTGTCATTTTATTTCTTAAGAAAACTGGAATAGATTAATGAATAATTTTAATTATTGAATATCAATATAACAACCCCCTTACAGTAGGTATGTATGAATCTTGTCTAATTGTGTGAAAAAAATCATGGACAGTATCCAACATCTTATATCTCATGTTAATTTAGTTTAACTGTTCTCTTTTTTATATTGGGGTCATTTCTTGGAAAAACATAACATTTTATAATACATGTATTTTTATTTATGTATGTTTCAGCTTGGAATACCAGCCTTTGGATTTTCTCCAATGAACAAGACACCAATCTTACTGCATGATCACAATGAGTTCCTTAACGAGAAGATTTTCCTGAAAGGCATTGACATATTTTGTGAAATCATTCCAGCTCTTGCAAATTTGGAAATAAAAAAATAAATGAACGGAAATAACAAGACTGTAAAATGTGCCTTCACTTGGGACTGTTTGTAAAAAATGCTTGATTTGTTACATACAAATAATCAGAAGTGTATTCAGATTCCAAGATTGTACTACATAAATTGTACACAATTACATTACTCAGGCAGATCCAGTCTTCAAAAAGGGAGGGGGTTCGAATTGGGTCACAAAATTCTGCACAGAATTTAAAAAATTCCCAGCAGATGGAGGGTTCCAACAACCTTCTAGAACATCCCTCCCCTCCACTGGATCCTACAATGCATTAATTCTTTATTTTGGGCATTTAGCAATTTGTTTGTTTTTATATTGAAAAAAAACAAGTTTTGTTCTTAAGGGTGCTAACTGTTTGCTGCATGATTTATAATAAAACTTTGCCATTCTATTTGGAAAAACTTTGCCATTCTATTTGGAAAGAAATGTATTCTAAGCTACATAGAATGTGGATATTATTTTTATTTTTATGGCCAGAAATTAATTTAATTCTTCATATTCATATTCCAGATTAGAACTTAATTAGTATAAATATAAAATGCTAATATAAATCCTGTACCTGCACAACCAGAAAATTTATGCACATGTAATCTGGGTTATTGTATCACACTTTATTTTAATCACATGATATAAATATATTGGTGAAATTATAAATTTCAGAAAAAAAATCAATGAGGTAGTTATTTAGTTCATCATGATTTTCTATAGAAATTTTTGTTAGCACTATGCCTTTTGCCAATGGCCAGTCAATTGTAAGAAACTATGAGCAACTTGCCATGTTGACCTGTTCAAATAAGATTTTCTTTCCATTTGCCAAATTTCAGTGAAATCTAATCAGTTTGTCCTCTGATACTCTTGAAATGATTACTTTATTTTAATATCTGAAGTCTTAACTTGTACAACATAAGTGTCACTATAGTGACATGAATTTTTCATTGGTGAAGGCAGAATTCAGTACTCATTCAAATGGTTATTTTCTAAAATTTCAACATGAGTTGTTACTATGATTAAATAAATTCGAAATTCACCAATACCATGATCCTGTTTTGATATTTCAGCTTGTATTGATTGACCCTAATTTTGACTATCTAGCTCATCTAAACCAATTTGGATTATGACAATAAACTACCTCAATAATCACAGCCCAACTAGACTTAAATGGACCCTGCTTAAAAATGGTGAAAAAAAATAGCACCAAGTGGCATTTGAGCCCATCCAATCCATCAATTTTCTTATAGTTTGTACTTTTTTGGTTAGACCCAACTAAAACATAATGCATTTAAATGTCATATCAGGGATTAAAATTGCACCCATATAATGTCCTTGTGGTTTGTTTCTGATTGTTTTTGATATAATGATATTGACAAGTTATTTTGTTTGTTTTACATGTCTTACATTGTTCATCAGTTGATATAAACAAAGACACAGATTAATTTTGTTATTTAATGATAATTGATTTTAGTTTTGAATGTCTCTATAGAAAATATATCACAACTAAAAGTAGCAAATTATTCTTGCCATTCTTTGAATTAATACCTACAGAATTCGATAATGCCTTAGTTGTAATTTATATAAATTAAATTGATAATTCCTACATGAGGTTGCTACATTGTCTCAGAATTGGTCCCTTATGAATTACATAACTTGTTAAATTTTTAATGATTGAAATAAAAAAAAGTTTATATTTTATTGTTGTATTGATTTCCTAGGTCGTTGATATTCATGTTTTCATTCTAGAATATCGAAGGTACAAGTGTAATTTGATCAAGATTATGGGATTAATTTCTCTACTGGTATATCTTCTCCTTAGATCAGAGTTGGAAATAACAACAAGCTTGTCTTCCAGAGCAGGCTAATATTGGATAGAGCAGGCTATTATTTAAAAAAAATTACTTAAGCACAAAGCAAATGTATAAAAATTAAAGTTCAGGGCAGGCTATAATTTGTAGTGGGTTTACAACCCTGCTTTAGGTTAATAATAATTTTGATGATTTATAATTGAAAATTTCACAATTGTAAATGATTTAGTGATTGAAATACCCCATGATTGTGGACATATTTGCTTCAATACTTGATTTTATTACAAAGATTTTAATAACATTTTGTAGTACTGTCCTAATGCGCTATAGATCACCCTCGAACAATAAATGGATGTGTACTATGGATAATCTTATCGTAAATCTAGTTTGTATGCAGTGTAATTGGAGCATATTATCTCTGGTTTGGTCTGTAGTTGTATTTAAGCACCCCATCCCCCTCTCAAAAGAAGGAAAGTAATGTTTCTGAACAAAAGCACTTACCATAAAGTGTTGTTATCTTTTCCTGGGTTGGAACTTTCCTACGAACTGGAGGTACTAATACTCTTCACTTCAAGTTATCACTCGTACACAACTTAAAACCGGAATACATTTTCTAACAAAATTAGTGCAGTGTCACAATGACCTATTAATGTAAATATGAACAGTGCTGTGATCTACTGTGTTAAGGATGAACAACACTTGCCCTGCTGGGTTGATAACCGGAACTCTTTCATTGTATTTAAACAATACCATAGAGAGGACCAAATGATTTTTCAAAAAGGTCTATATATTGGGCATTTAGAAGTACAGTCTGAATTTGCAATTAAAAACAGAAGAAAGATGACTGTGTTTACTATGACAGATTCTATTTTATGTTTAAGTTAGGCACTGGGGAAATCCTAGACTAACTCCAAGACTGGGGTCACAAACTCTATTCCTGTTATAGGTCAAAGTCACACAATCTCGTTTATCTGAGAACGTCGAGTTCATATTTGTCTCCACTTTATGCATACTAAATATCAAGTAATAAATAGCAAAAAGCTCTATGATCATGTTAATAAAGATCTCCTGTAGGCCCTCAGAGATATATAAGTAAATAACACCACTGATTATGTGTACACTGTATATTGGCAATGATACTCAAAGGTATGGCATATTAATATATTTGCATTTGGCAATGCCTTCCACAGAGAGATTATCAAATATTTTCTGTCAAAGCAATATAAACAAAACGGATGACTGAGCTTGAGCTTAAAAAAGAAGAGGGAAGCTTTTGTATAAAAGTACCTACAAGACACTCAAAAATTCAAAATATTACCTTTAACTATGGCTGAATGGTAATTTTGCTGTTTCCACTACTTGAATAAAAAAAAAGTAAATCGATCGATATGTAAGAATGAGAAGATAAGTACAACAAGTGTTTATCATGAAGAAGAGGATTATCATTTTCTTACTAACTTGGATTAGGCAAAATGATGGAGACCTTTCAATATATTGATAATGAAACAAGCATGTAGAAATCCTACTGACATATATTTGCCCCTAGAATCAGGACATTAGATCCTACGTGTACATTTCACACATTCAATCATCATAATGGGCGACAGTCTTCTTAGTTTACAATATACTGCATAGCCATATGCAAAACGAGATGGGAGCAGTTGGAAACAACACCTGATCTCATTACCTGTAGCAATTAAATTTCCAAATTCAGGTGATTAATGTGCAATATGTAGTATCTCGGATATGCACCTTTAAGCAAACTATAACCTGAACCATTGAAGCATAAAATGTTGGTCAGTGTGGCCCAATTATCATCTGAAGCAGAGTCACTCTCCAAGACACATCCACTGACCAAAGATGATTGATATGCCACTTGTATTATCTCAGATATGAACATTAATGCAAACTATAACCTGAGTCATTGAAACATAAAATGTAGGTCAGGGTGATCCAATTATCATCTTAAGCAGCGTCACTCTCCAAGACGCATCCACTGACCGAAGATGATGGATGTAGCACATGTCTTTTCTCAGATGTGAACTTCAGCGCTAACTGTAACTTGAGGTGGAACGACCAGCCGCACAGGCGACATGCTATATCCCCTCCACAACTCCGTAGGGTGAGGGTTAGGCTTTAGGAACTAAAACATCTGACCATTACTATGTAGCACTATAAAGATCCCAAGTTAAATGTGTCATTCTTTTCTTGGAAAGCCATGAATTTAAAGGATGAAATTTAAATAATCAAAGCAGAAAACAAACATGGAATAAGTTTTTCTTGAAACGAAATTTAACACTGCTGCTAATAACGTGAAAAGAAGCAACGGAATACAAATGTTTTCTAAAAAATCCTGGACCCGCCTGATCGTGACCTTTCCAGAAAGTTTTATATGTAATATGTATTATGGTTTAACTTTGGTACAAAAACAAAAAATCCAAAAAAAGATTGGCTCATTGTGGCCCCTAACCAGTTTCATGGTTGTGATCTGTATTATATATGCACACAATGAAAATGTGAAGCCGCTTTGGTGTAAGATTAAACACGATCCTGGTTAAATAAAACCCATGCTCATTTGCAAGGGACTAACTTTTTGTCTCGCCTGCGACGAATGTCGCGAAAGCGAGACATAGCGAGCATAGATTCCGTCGGCGTCGTTAACATTTGGTTAACGACGTTAAATGTTTAAGTTTTTTGAACTTCAATAACTTTCTCAAATCATATTCAATATCAATGAAATTTTGACATAATGTTCAGTACAACCTTATTATTGTTTACCAAGTTTATTTTTTGAAAAAAATAATTCCAATTTTTCCGTATTTTTCCATTAGTTGGACTTAGTTTTTTTTCCATGAAATCTTTTTGTTTGCACCATATCTCAGCAACTATATGCCATAGACTGATGATTATTGATTGGTAAGTGGTTACATCTTTAGTAGTGACCAACATCCATACCAGAATTATGTCACCTTGACCTATATTTTCCGCTTCAATGAATTTGGCTAAATTTTCTATTTAGGTCCATATATCAACAATTTTTTTTACAAAATTGTGAATAAGGACTTTAGTTTTGATGTAGAATTGTTGCAAATAGTCCATAGATACACAATAAGCTTTCAGAATTTTATTCCGGTTCCAACTTTGGTAAATTTCCTGAAAATGTTCAAGACTAACAATTTTTGAAATTTTTGCATACAATCAAATATCTTGGCCATTTCTTCATACAAGACATAATTCTGAAAACTTAAGAATAAAAAAATATGATTCCAATTTTGATAAATTTCCTGAAACTCTCAAAGACAAGCAATTATTTGGAATTCTTCTTTGCAACCATGTGTTTTGATGAATTTTAGTCAAAAACTTGGAATTCTACTTAGCCAGTACATCTTAATAAAGACGAAATTAGAATGATAGTGGAGTGAGCAGGCGAGACACTAGGTTCCGCGGAACCTTTACGAATTATTTCAAAACATTGGTATCTACGCAAAGCAATTAGAGATATCCTATTCTGTACATCAAATGTGCGATTAGCCAACAACAGACACTGACTCAGTATGTTTTCAAAACGAAGTAAGCTAACATGTGGAGCCAAATACGCAATGATATTATATTTGATAATTTTAAAAAAATAGAGGTATGTATTTTAGCGATGTTATATACGCAGTCTTTTGTAATGAGCAAAACTTATGTGCACTTGGATCAGAACAACAGAAGACAAAAGGTATTGGTTTCGATTTACTTGGAAACAGAAAACAGAGATTGATATGAACCGTAACATCTATACAAATACAAAAAGAGGACAACACAAAAAACTCCGCCATTTCCATAATTTTCAATTGCCACATCTTATTGAAGTGTGAAACTAATAGTCACAGCCCAAGTCAAAATCAGGGCAAAATATTTTGACATATCAAAAGGCATCAGTTGACAATATCCATGGTAAAGTTTTGTATAGCTGAATATGATACATATTAATTAAAGTAATTGAGAACCTTCTTCAGTCTAAAAACGAATGATCCAAGGAAAATGGCAACATCGGAAAAGCAAAGTAACAAAGACATAACTGCATGAGTATGGCACAGAAAAGAAAAAAAATGAAGACATATACACGAACAAGGCGGACCAAATAAAAAAAAACAATGGCAGAGAGATCAGGTGAACTTGCAGAGTAAGCATCTCCTGCTTCTTATAGGACACCCACCGTGTTGAACATATCAGCTCCGGTTGTAGAGACAAGGCCAGTAGAGGAAAAACAACTTTAGTTGTATAGGGAAATATCTGTTGTCATTAGGGAAACAGGTATCCCATAGCGGTATACAAGATCTTAATGTCGACCGTAAAACTTCTGTAGTCATCGGATGACTTCAAGTTCTGGGTAACACACCCTTGCTTAAGAACCCTATTTGTGAGCGACCGAGCTCTATCAAGGTAGTCACTTCATCTCTATATATCCGTTAACACTACATCATGCGAATATATCAATCAGTACTGCAGTAGCAAAACATGGATGCTTCTCTCACAAAAAAATCATTATTACTCTATTAAACAGTATTTATTTTATTACAACAATAATTTCTTTATCGGGCGTCGTATCTATAAGTGATTTCACCGATTCGTACAACGCAGACAGATGTAAAGGGGTTTCCAAACGCAGCTTGTTATCGTTGAATGTATTAATGTGCATATGAAAATTTAAACAGATGAATGTGCATATGAAAATTAAAACAGAGATGACACCATTTGGAAACACATTAATATAAAAGGTTAACGAATGCTTTGTCACAGAAGTCTCCGTATTAACTAGATCTGCCTTGCTTAAACCAGTCGGACCGCATTTATCCTACGATTATTTCATTCATTTATAAGAAGCACATAACCAGGTACATAACAAAATGCCAGAAGAAAGTCAGAAAACAGAAGACCCAGCAGTGACAAGATTTAGGCAATATCTCCGTATCAAATCATGTCATCCAACACCAGATTATGGTAAGTTTATTTCAGATGTATGCTTTTACAACAAAGTTTGACTAAATAAAGAATCTAAACTGTACCAAGCACTTGGAATTATATGCATTTAGCTTAAGTTTGGGTTCTTAAGAAGTCAATGGCCTTGCAGAACAAGTAACAACGGTACAAGGAAAAGAGAAAAAAATTATCAAGAAGTTAGAAAAAGTAGAGATAACAAAGCTGAAAAAAGTGAGTGTTTGCAAGGAACATTTACCATAATCCTGTATTTTTTATTAACGATACGTGAACAAACCGTTTATAAGCAGTTTTCTTTATTAAACATTTATGTCGGTGAGAGCACAGGGACTTGCTCCCTGCCTAGAAAAAAAACTTCCTTTCAAATATGAATCTCGGAGTGTTTTTTCCGAGATTCATATTGATAGTAAACATTCTGTTTTCAAGCCGGGAGCAAGTCCCTGTGGTGAGAGTGATAAGTTGCTGATTGTTGAGACCAAAAGATGACACCAAGACAGTGAATAGCAACGCAAACTCTGATCATGTTCCATGCTTTCATGATATTCTGTATCGTGTTTATTTACATAATATTGTCCCTTCCACCTTTATTTCTTTCTTCTTTTACTTACAATTTGTTTTGAATTGATTAACTTGTTCTCGTCCTGATATAGCTGAAATATTGCTCATTGGACGTTAAACTCTAACTAATCAATCAATCAATATTTACATAATATCTTTCCATTGAATTGTTAAGAAGTTTTGTTCTGTACATAATGCGAAGCTGAGAGATGTGCAAGAGATTTGAATAGGTCTTTAAAAATGGTATTTAAACGTACGCGTAATGGCTCAAGCCATTCAACCACCTTGGTGCTTTCCTTTTTTTGCTATTGCTTAAATAATCTTACATTGTTTGATTTTTGCTTTTCTTACCCTGTTTACACTAAATTAAAAAAATAAATATAGAAACCATTCGGAAGAGATGCTTCGTATTTATTGTTGTTGTGTACAGCTGTAATGTGTTGTAAATAGCTTCTTGGCTGTAGCATTGGTAAATGATTGGAAAAGAACACAATATTTGGAATGGGGGCTTCCATCAAACCTATTCTTTCAACATGTCGATGTTTTGGGGGATATTGGATGTCTCAATGTTTGTCTGCCACTTTGAATAAATTTTGTGTTTCAGTTATGTATATCTTACTCCCGAATGTTTAGTATAGTTTGTGGAGATATAGTAACTAAATAGGCTGTAACAAACACCAGATATAATGTGGCCAAACACTATTGAATGATAAAGAGTCTATGTATTATAATTGTGGTTCAACTTTAAATAGTAGAGCCTTTGTTCCTTCGGTATTATACTGGCGTTGTTTGAAGAATAGATAAGACTAAATTAAGCCAAGCGCAATCTATGCAATGAAGCCCCCCCTCAACACTTGTTTATCAAGATATCAATACATACTTGTATTTTGTATTGCTTTAGAAACGTGCTTCTAAAAATTTTTATGTTTGCAGCTAATAAGAACTTCAGTACGCACAATTGTTAATAATTCCTTAGAGAGCCTTTAATTATCCCCGCACTTTCGAAGAAAGTTCGGGGATAATGTTATACCCTCCGTCTGTCCGTCCGTCCGTCTGTCCGTCCGTCCGTCCGTCCGTCACACTTTTCTTGTGACTTAAACTCCACCTACATTTTTGGATTTAGGGATTTAATTTTGCTGTAGAATTGTTGCATATAGTCCGCAGATGCGCAATAAGCTTTCGGATTTTCGATATTGGTCTTGGTGCAAACAAGAGGCCCCATGATGTCAATTTTAACAAATACCCAAAGATGTGGATTAGACACATGTGGCATGTGACGCAAACTCCTCCTACATTTTTGGATTTTGGGATCAAATCTTTATGCAGAATTGTTGCATATAGTTTATAGATTTGCAATAAGCTTTTGGAATTTTGGTTCCGGTTCCAACTTTGGTAAATTTCCTGAAAATGTCAAAGACACATATTTTTTTTTTTAATTTTGGCATATTATCTTATATTCTGACAATTGTTTGGTAAAAACAAAATTCTGATAACTAAGGATTCTGAAAGGCGGTTCCAATTTTGGTAAATTTCCTGAAAGTCTC
>MJUU01060490.1:27733-44638 GCA_002080025.1 Modiolus philippinarum
GAGGAATCCAAAGAAAAAAATCCCATCGAAATCCGATGAAAAATAAAGATTTGACATATTTAGAAAAATTGCATTTTTGGCCCCTTTGACCCCTTGTAGCTCAGAAACGGTAAGACCTACAAAAAATCCATTGACATAACACTGAAAGCTAAGATCAAGAGGAATCCAAAGAAAAAAATCCCATCGAAATCCGATGAAAAATAAAGATTTGACATATTTAGAAAAATTGCATTTTTGGCCCCTTTGACCCCTTGTAGCTCGGAAACGGTAGGACCTACAAAAAATCCGTTGACATACTGCTGAAAGCTTAGATCACGAGGAATCCAAAGAAAAAAATCCCATCGAAATCCGATGAAAAATAAAGATTTGACATATTTAGAAAAATTGCATTTTTGGCCCCTTTGACCCCTTGTAGCTCGGAAACGGTAAGACCTACAAAAAATCCGTTGACATACTACTGAAAGCTTAGATCAAGAGGAATCCAAAGAAAAAAATTTCATTGAAATCCGATGAAAAATAAAAATTCTACATAATCTGCAAATTCGCAATTTTGGCCCCGTTCGGCCCCTCATAGCTGGGAAAGGAAACAAGTTACCAAAAATCTAATAGCTGAGTGCTATATTAATTTTTCGCAAGGAATCCATTGAAAAAAACTGCATCAAAATCGGACTTCAAATAAAAAATTTTTTTTTTTGAGATTTGCCCCTGTTGGGCCCCATTTATCTCGTGAGTGGCACATGCTACGTGAAATCCGTTGGCTTCTCCAGATTGGAAATTTCCTCAGGAGTACACTGAAACAAACCCCATCAAAATCCAATAAATAATAAAGATTCTACAGTCAAATATGTGAAAACACCTTATTTAACCCTTTTTTGGCCCCTAATTCTGAAATGGGTGGGGCAAAAACCTAAAGGAAAAAAACGTTTCTCAAGAATGTTCTAAGAAACATTATACTAAGATTTGAAAACAATCCATCCACTAGAACCAAAGTTATGCTGTCCACAGACACAAAAATACCTAATTTTACCCCTTTTGGGCCCCTTTTTTGCCTCTTTTTCAAAAACGGGTTGGGCAGGGATCGCGAAATTAAAACCCGGGCTTAAGCTTGTGCCAACAAACATCATACTAAAATTTGATAACAATCCGTTCACTAGAACTAAAGTTATGCTGTCCACAGACGCCGACGCCGACGCCAGCGCCATACCATAATACGACCGCAAAATTTTTGCGGTCGTATAAAAACGGGTGGGGTCAC
The DNA here is from genome assembly GCA_002080025.1 of Modiolus philippinarum. Classification (NCBI taxonomy): domain Eukaryota; kingdom Metazoa; phylum Mollusca; class Bivalvia; order Mytilida; family Modiolidae; genus Modiolus; species Modiolus philippinarum. The sequence continues at coordinate 28,989 of MJUU01060490.1, forward strand.
AATACCCAAAACCAATCCAAACCTTCCTTTTATGACAAGGAACATTATGTTAAAATTTCCTAAGGATAAAAAGGGAAAATGAAATTCTGAATGTTACATAGCAACCGATTTAAATATTTGTCATTTTGATGAATTAACTACAGCAATGGATTTTCCCGATACTCTCTATAATTAACTTTTTGACGGCACGTATAAGAAATGACCCAAGCAGGAAAATAATAGTTCACTGCTATCAAATTATGTTTATAAATTCAGTTAAAGTACCATTTTATACTATCAGACACTTTTGTACTTACCAATAGTTAAATCTTGTAGAGTTTTGTAGATGTGTTTCTCATTGTCCACTTCATCTACTCTTTCATAAAACAGGATATAGGCATTCCACCATCTTTTTTGCTTTCTATATGCCATTCTAATAACAAAAATAATGCATTTTGTAATATTATACAATTATATAAAAATTTGTAGTAACAACATAGTTACTTCAAATAATGAAGTCCCCTTTCTTTTTCATGATATGGACGATTTTTCCGGAAGCTAGGTAAAGAATCAATCTGGTTTCAGCAAGTAAATTTTGCAAGCATCATTATTCAAAAAATTCTCACTTTTTTAATATTACAATTCTATATTGAAAATTTTTTTGCTGCAATTTATACATGTTCTTTCTAAATATATTTCCATCAGTAACCTTATTTTTATATAATACCATCAGTAAAAACAAGGGGGTAGAGCATAGATACTTTACCAAAAGTAGTCCATTATACTTGTATATCAAATCACTATATTCAAACAGACTGTAATTGGTGGTAAACCAAAATATCTATTGAACACTGCTTACCTTTTTAACATGTGATCAAACACCTCCCCCAAATATTCTCCACCAAAACACTGGTTCTTTAGTTCCTGGAAAAATAAGACATACATGTATTAGTTATCAATAACAATAATGAAACTGTCATGGAGTACCCCATTAATCAGGGATGTGATTTGGTAACAGGAAATCCTGTGAAAAAAACAGAAATAACCAGAAATCAGTACATGTAGTAGAATATAATAAAAGAAAACGGATGCCGAAACAACCTGACCTGCGGATATCCATACATTTGTAATTCCTCGGAAATATCACATCCCTGATTAATATACATGTTGTGTATATATCAGGACTGGATTGCTGAAACATCAATCAGAGTAAACTGACAATTAAATTTCAATAGTATATTAATTTAGTTATATATGCATGATTTGTCAAGGTTTCAATTTTCAATTAGAATTTATTTGTCAATCATGCTAACTTCATTGACATTTGTGCAACCCAGTCCAAGACTTTAAAATTAAACATCCATCCAAGTGATGGTTTATGTCTATGCATAATATACCATCATTATAACTGTTTCACATAAATTCCATTCTTCATATTTTAGAGCATAATTTTTTTGTAATTTCATGCAAGTTTTGTTTTGGTGTCAAGGTTTGTTTTCACATTTATTAAAGTGTGTATTATTGCACTCAAGTCATGTTACTTCTACAAGAACACACTGGCATACCTCATCATCATCCATTTTACACTCTGACACGTCACCATCATCAAATTTGTACCATTTAGCATTCTGGTCTTCACCTCTGAAATATTAAAAGCAAAAACCTCAATGTAAACATAATATCAAGAAATTGAATGTCATGTAAAGATATCTTCAAACAGTAAATTATGAGAATATTAGACAAACCTATTATTCCTTGAAAAGTAATGAACCTGCTTTCAAATTAAATGTTTCTCACGATAATGTACAATCAGTACCATACAAATGTTTTCTTAAAATTTCTAATTGAAAACCATTTTAAAAAGTCTACTGCATAAAACGTATACGGATGAAACTGTTATTTGTGACACTAAGAAACACATGACCCGATTATTCTTCTAAAAAAAAATCAGCATCATGGATTAATTATATTGGTTTAAGTCCATCTTTATCCCCTTGGTCATCTTTTATACCAAACAATCATAGAGCAGAATAACAAGAGGGAGCAGTCAGAAACCAGAGCTGTCCCCGAATGGGAACCAATTATGCCCCCACTTATTGAACTCTGAATCAATAGGGTAAGTGCAACATTAAATGGATACAATACAGGTGTGGACACAGTACAAGTATGGACATGATGAAATACCTCCCCATTTTTCCAGAAAATATACAGTTGAATTATCTCCTTTTCAAAACCATATTTCTATGTGGTGAGCCCTTAAATCATTTCTATTGGTGGTAGGCATCCTTTCTGATAAGTTTCATCCAATTTGAGACACTTTGAATTTTCCAGCCTTTTTTCAGTTTCCATGGGAACAGCACCCATTTTGAAAATTCCAAATGATGTGTGTGTGTACATCTACTCATTGTAAATTAGATTCCTTTGAAGTTGTTAAAATATGCTTGTAAAGATTCTGAAAAACATCAAGAGTTGTGTTTTTCTTCAAATGGTAAAAGAACGAACAGACAGACTAATGAACGGACAGACAAGGGTAAAACAATACCCCCCCCCCCGACTTTTAAGTCACGGGGCATAAAAAAGCCATTCTTCTCACAATAGGCTAGCTGCAGACTAGATAACATTTAGTAGCTGATACTAATCCTGGGGTGCATTAGCTTAATGCAGATCTTTGGAGTTGTATGTAAAACAAACTATTAACTAAAGTCACTTATCTAACCTAATTTTTGTGACAATCAAAGGTGCATCTACTACAAAATGTTATTCATCTTCCTGCTCAAGTATCAGATCTAGACTTTAATGCACATTTAACCTATGGGTAACTAGTTTTTATCAGGAACCTCATGACTATCCAGGTGAACCTTCTAAAAGATCATTCCTGTGGCTGCTCTAATATGTAGGATCTAAACTTAAATGCAAACTTTAACTTAAGTCACTCATGCATGAAATATAGGTCAAGTACATCTATTTTTTATGCAAACTTCAAGTACTATCCCCTGACATATCCAAGGATAAAAGCTCATCAATCTAGAACTCATACTTCCAAATGATAAATAGATATAAGTTCATGACTGATAAACAGACAGAATGCTACATGTATATTGCCATCCTAACTCTGCTGGGCAAGTCATAATAAAATGCACAAAATAAGACAAACCTGTACATTATGATCTTACCTGTGGAGTATATAAGAATAGTAATGACCACCACTGGCCTGGCCACTATGGACTACAACACCTATCAGTTTGTATTTGGTGCTCTGTGGTTTAGAATCATCAATATCAATAATTTCACCTACAATACAAAGATTATAATAATCAGCATAAGAATTAACTCACATAAACAGAAATTTTCTAAAAAGGGAAATAACATGGAGAAGGAATTTCATATCACAGTTAAATTTTTTTCACAAGTTGATTATTCTTAGAAAACGGTTGAAACTTGAGACCCTTGCTGTCCCATGTAGACACTGATATATTCTTTTGGGAATTTTGTCTGACAGCAAGTTTTTGAAGTCCACACAATGAAATCATGTGAAACTAAGTGGTTTATTTCTTTAAAATGCAGCAATAAAACCCACCCAAGCTACTTTTCTTAACAGACCAACATACCTGTCAACCTCCAATGACCCAAAATCTGGTTATGACCTGCATTGGATCATAAAAAATCTGGTCATAACGTGTGACGAACTTTTTTCATCCCAATTATTCTATTATAAATTCGCACAAACTTTTTTCAACCTAATTATTTACTTATCAAGCAATTTATTTACATACTTTAATACTCACTTACTACCTACTTATAAACAGCAGACATGATAATTAAATTTCATGTCTATTTAATACCTTTGGCTTTGTTTCACCTTTTCTGGTGAAGATTTTTAGTTGGACCAAAACTAGGTATAATGTGTCAATTTTTAATTCTGACCTTAAATCATTGTTTATCATTGTAACCAAGGATTTATACAAATCCTTGTTGTAACTATTAGAAAAGTTCACTGTCTGATTTACTAATCACCAGGTCGCTTAATTTCACCCAATGCCCCAATCAAACTTTTATTTCCACCGCGAACACTTGTAAAGCTTTTCCATTTTGTGGGGTTGTTGACAACGTCAACATTGCTGGTCAAGAAATCGGTCTTTCCCATTGAGTTGAAGAAATTCCCAGCACACTCAATGCGTGTAGTTATCTTAAAATCGGCTCATCAAACTCCATAATAGCTTAATTATAACAATAGGGGACAGTATTCCAAACCGATAGAGTAAAAAACACAACCGGAAATGTAAATACGAACATTAATACACAAATCCGGGTGAACACGGGTGACGACTTCGATTCTCGGGTTATTTAACAACCTGATCTGGTTACTACATTTCATCGGGTGACAAGTGAAAATATTGGGTCTGACCCGCAGAAATCGGGTGAGTTGACAGGTATGGACCAACAGTGTTTCTGGTGAGAATTACATATACATATATGCATCTACATGTATTTGGTTCAATACATTTACGCATGTCTATATGGACCTTTATGTAGATGTCTCATATCAATAGTTCCAATTAATTAGTGGTCCTTATTTGCTATGTTTTTATTTTGCTTCTTTTCTATCAGTAGTTACATGAGAATATTTCTTAATGTTTGTGATCTCTGTAGCATTTTATATATTTCAGTTTTACAAGTTTGGTTTATGCTCCTTGCTGAAACTTTCAATTTACCTTGATTTTCAAAGATTTTGCCTCTTGTAAAATTTAGCCTTGATGATTTACATGTACATTATTCATTGTAGGCATACAGTACCACATGAAATTCCACAGATAATCCTATGAATTAAAATAATGGAAGAATGTGTCCATGGGACATGGATGCCCCCGCCTCCTTGCAATCGAAACCCATAAATTATTAAAGGCATAACTATATACAATATATATTTATCAAATATTATTAGAAAGGATCTTTCTCCTGTNTATCAGATATTTTTGTACTTACCAATAGTTAAATCTTGTAGAGTTTTGTAGATGTGTTTCTCATTGTCCACTTCATCTACTCTTTCATAAAACAGGATATAGGCATTCCACCATCTTTTTTGCTTTCTGTATGCCATTCTATTAACAAAATAATACATTTTGTACTATTATACAATTATATAAAACATAGGTAATCAACGATTACAGAGTTTGCCTCGTTATGGCACATTGTCAGAGTAACCCAATTTTGCCTGGATGTTGATCTACCATCCGAGATGTATGCATATGTAAGGTTACATGATCCTACCATGTATAGTGACTGAGATCTGAACTCATTAAAAAACTTGAATGTAAATCAATCAAGCATAAAATATAGGTCAAAGTGACCTAATTTTGCCTGGATGCTGACCTACCATCAGAGTTGCATGCATATGCAAGGTTACATGATATTATCATGTATAGTGACTGAGATCTGAACTCATCCGAAAACTTGAATGTTAATCAATCAAGCGTAAAATATAGGTCAAAGTGACCTAATTTTGCCTTGATGCTGACCTACCATCAGGGATGCATACATATGCAAGGTTACATGATCCTACCATGTATAGTGACTGAGATCTGAACTCGTCCGAAAACTTGAATGTAAATCAATCAAGCGTAAAACATAGGTCAAAGTGACCTAATTTTGCCTGGACACTGACCTACCATCAGAGATGCATACATATGCAAGGTTACATGATACTACCATGTATAGTGACTGAGATCTGAACTCATCAGAAAACTTGAATGTAAATCAATCAAGCGTAAAATATAGCTCAAAGTTAACTTATTTTGCCTGGATGCTGACCTACCATCAGAGATGCATGCATGTGCAAGGTTACATGATCCTACTATGTATAGTGACTGAGATCTGAACTCGTCCGAAAACTTGAAAGTATATCAATCAAGCGTAAAATATAGGTAAAAGTGACCTAATTTTGCCTTGATGCTGACCTACCATCAGAGATGCATGCATATGCAAGGTTAGTTGATCCTATCATGCATACTGACTGAGATGTGAACTTGAATGTAAATTTGAATGGAAGCCAATCAAGTGGAAAATATAGGTCGGAGAGACCCAATTTTCTTAAAGGCTGCGAGTCAACCCAAGATGCACCTGCATACAAAGTTTGATGACAATACCATGCACAGTTGCAGAGATATATGCCCAAATGCAGACGCGGACGTAGACGTAGACGCAGACGAGGACGTCGGGGGTACTCCAATAGTCCCCCTCAACTTCGTTGAGGCGAACTAAAAATTGTAATAACAACATAGTTATTTCAAACTAGATCAAGAGTGGACCCTAACAGATGTATCGCCCGTCCCTGCTTGTCGCTAAAACAGTCATGTACTACTCAAGAGCAACCTACAAGCCAAATATTATTACCATTCCACTTACAGTAATTACGAAACTATTCTAATCAGAAACCCTCAACTTTGTTCACTAAGACCATTAAATTGAGGTCAAGGTCAAAAGCCATATGGCAGACTGACATGTACTAACCAAAACCAAGCTATATACCAAATATCATTGACCTATGGCTTGTAGTTATTGAGAAATGGACTTAAGCAAAAAAACTTAACCTGGTCACTGGACCGCAAAATATAGGTCAAGGTCAAATAATTTTGGGTCCGTCAGATAGGGTTCCCTGTAAGCTACCTATGGACCAAATATAAAGTTCCTACATCAAAGGCTTCTATATAAAAACTTGAGTTTACGCCACTGTCGCCGTCATACTTTGGACGCCTATGTCTCGCTTTCCACGACTTTCGTCGCGGGCGAGACAAAAACTGTGAGCAAAGCTCACTAATAAATACCCCCCACAACCCCATTTGATTCCAGAAATTATAAAATCAATCAAATCAAATTCTGAGGAGGTACACATCTACATTATGTCATAAACACTGTGCTAAAGTTTCATCAAAATCTGTTCACTGGTTCAGGAGGAGTAGCGGATAAGAGATGGGTATCCCTTTGTAATGTAATGGCTAAGTCCATGTTTTGCCATGGGAAACCCCAAAAATTAATCAAATCAAATTTTGAAATAGGAGGTGCACATCTACATTATGTCATAAAGACTGTATTTAAGTTTCATCAAAATCTATTCAGTGGTTCAGGAGGAGTAGCGGATAAGAAATGAGTAACCTCAGGTGTAGCTGATGGACGGACATAAGAAAAGATGGTATGGGAAACTCCAAAAATCAATCAAATCAAATTTTGAAATAAGAGGCGCATATCTACATTATGTCATGAAGACTGTGTTAAAGATTCATGAAAATCTATTCAGTGGTTTGGGAGGAGTAGCAGATAAGAGATGGGTACCCCCTTGTAATGTAAAGGCTAAGTCCATGTTTTACTATGGGAAACCCCATTAATCAATCAAATCAAATTCTGAAATAGGAGGTGCACATCTAAATTATGTCATAAAGACAGTGTTTAAGTTTCATCAAAATCTATTCAGTGGTTCAGGAGGAGTAGCGTATAAGAGATGAGTACCCTCAGGTGTAGCTGACGGATGGACATAAGGAAAGATGGTATGTGAAGCTCCAAAAATCATCAAATCAAATTCTGAAATAGGAGGTGCATATCTACATTATGTCATAAAGACTGTGATAAAGTTTCATGAAAATCTGTTCACTGGTTCAGGAGGAGTAGCGGATAAGAGATGGGTACCCCTTGTAATGTAAAGGCTAATCCATGTTTTGCTATGGGAAACCCTAAAAATCAAACAAATCTAATTCTGAAATAGGATGTGCACATCTACATTATGTCATAAAGACTGTGTTCAAGTTTCAAGAAAATCTGTTCACTGATTCAGGAGGAGTAGTGGATAAGAGATGGGTACCCCCTTGTAATGTAATGGGTAAGTCCATGTTTTGCAATGGGAAACCCCAAAAATCAATCAAATCTAATTCTGAAATAGGAGGTGCATGTCTATATTATGTCATAAAGACTGTGTTTAAGTTTCATCAAAATCTATTCAGTGGTTCAGGAGGAGTAGCGGATAAGAGATGGGTACCCTCAGGTTTAACGGACGGAGGGACGGATGGACAGACAGAAAGACGGACGGACAACACCATCACTATATACCCTCCACTTTTCAAGTGGGGGGTATAATAAGGAAGTTCCCTTTCTTTTTCATGATATGGTGGATTTTTTCAGAAGCTAGGATAAAGAATCAATCTGGTTTCAGCAAGTAAATTTTACAAACATTATTATTCAGAAGATTCTCACTTTTTTTATATTACAATTTTATCCTGTAATATGTACATGTTCTTTCTTAACATATTTACATCAATGACCTTTTTTTTTGCTGTATAGTACCATCAGCAAAAACAAGGGGTAGAGCATAGATACTTTACCAAAAGTAGCCCATTATACTTGTATATCAAATCACTATATATAAACACTGTAATTGGTGGCCAACCCAAATATCTATTGAACACTGCTTACCTTTTTAACATGTGATCAAATACCTCCCCCAAATATTCTCCTCCAAAACACTGGTTCTTTAGTTCCTGGAAAAAAAAGACATACATGTATTTGTTATCAATACAATAATGACACTGTCATTGAATATCCCCTTAATCTAAATATCAGGTCTGGGTTGCTGAAACGTCAATCAGAGTTAATTGACAATTAGATTTTACTAGTATATTAATTTGGTTATACATGAATTTGTTAAGGATTCAATTTTCAATTAGAATTAAATTGTCAATTAACTTAATTGATATTTGTGCAACCCAGTCCAAAATTTGAAACTTCAACATTGATGCAAGTGATTGTTTATGTCTATAAAAATATATCATCATTATTCCTGTTTCACATAATTCCATTCTTCATATTTTTATACCATTACATGTAATTTTTCGCTATTTCATGGATGATTTATTTTGGTGTCAAGTTTGATTCCACATTTATCAAAGTGTATCAGTGTTGGTGTTCTACCAATTCTACAGGAATACATTGTGACAATGTTATACAAACATACCTCATCGTCATCCATTTTACACTCGGACACATCACCATCATCAAATTTGTACCATTTTGCATTCTGGTCTTCACCTCTGAAATATTTAAAGCAAAAACATCCTCAATAATTACACAACGTCTAACATCAAGAAATTGAATGTCAGGTTAAGATATCTTCAGCCTGCTTTCAAATATATTTTTCTCCTGATACATGTAAAATCAGCACAATACAGTCATAAAGAAGAATAACAGAATAAGAAAAGAGAAGCGAGCAGTGAGAAATAAACCAGCCATCTTCTCCCAATAGGCTAGCTACAGACTAGATAACAGTAAGTAGCTGATATCGATCCTGGGGTGTGCAATAGCTTAATGCAGATCATTGGAGTTGTATCATAAAAACAAACTTAACTAAAGTCACTCATCCATGAAATGTAAGTAAAGGTGACAGGTGCATTTACCAGCAAAATATTATTCATCTTCCTGCTCTAGTATCTCAGATCTCGACTTTCCTGCAAACTTTTTACCAAGGGGTAACAAATTTTATCAGGAACCTCATGACTATCCAATGTGAACCAACTACAAGCCATCATTCCTGAGCCTGCTCTAATATGTAGGAGCTACACTAAAATACAAACTATAACTTTAGTCACTCATGCATGAAATATAGGTCAAGAACACCTAATTCTGATACAAACTTCAAGTACTATCCCAAATAAAAGCTCTTCATTCTAGAACTTATACATGTGCTTCAAAGGATAAATAGATATAACTTTGTGACTAATGAACGGACAGAATGCTACATGTTTATCCCTCCCTAACTCCATTGGGCAAGCTAAATTTCAAAATGCACAAAATAAGACAATCCTGTAGATCTTACCTGTGGAGTATATAAGAATAGTAATGACCACCACTGGCCTGGCCACTATGGACTACAACACCTATCAGTTTGTATTTGGTGCTCTGTGGTTTAGAATCATCAATATCAATAATTTCACCTAAAATACAATAAAATACAAAAATTAGAATTATTAGCGTAAGAATTAACTCACATAAACAAAAATTTTCCTAAAGGGAAATAATATGGGGAAAGCATTTCATATTAAAGTCAATATTTTTTTCAAGTTGATTGTCCTTAGAAAATGGTTGAAACTTGAGAGACCCTTGCTGTCCCATGCAGACCCTGATTTATTCTTTTGGGAATTTTGTCAGCAAGGTTTTTCCATACAATGAAATCATGTGAAACTAAGTGGTTATTTTCTTTAAAATGCAGCAATAAAACCAACCCAAGCTGCTTTTCTTAACAGACCAACAGTGTTTCTGGTGAGAATTAAGACATACATATATGCATCTACATGTATTTGGTTCAATACATTTACGCATGTCTATATGGACCTTTATGTGGATGTCTCATATCAATAGTTCCAATTAATTAGTGGTCCTTGTTTGGTACGTTTTTATTTTGCTTCTTTTCTATAGGTAGTTACATAAGAATATTTCTGAATGTTTGTGATCTCTGTAGCATTTTATATATTTCAGTTTTACAAGTTTGGTTTATGCTCCTTGCTGAAACTTTCAATTTACCTTGATTTTCGAAGATTTTGCCTCTTGTAAAATGTAGCCTTGATGATTTACATGTACATTATTCATTGTAGGCATACAGTACCAAATGAAATTCCACAGATAATCCTATGAATTAAATAAATTGATATCATAGCAAGTGATTATTTTACCTTCTATTTTAGCCATTCCCTGTACTGTATAAGGTTCCATGTCAAATTCTCGTGGAAACTCAAAATAATCATTGAATTTTATTGCACATTCTCTGTAAAACAATAAAATACAATTAAGAAAGAGCAACATTACACCCTTCAAGCCTTATTTTCTTGTGTATAAAGGCAAACTTTAAATTTTGAGTGCCAGGTAAAACTAAGCTATTTTTTTTATATTTAAAAGAATTTTCTGCTGATTTCATTGGTTATTGAATCTGTAATATCAATTTCAAAGTTTTAGATTTTGAAATGTTTTGATTAAGAGTTATGGTTTTACTCTTGCCAATACTGACCTTTCCCAGTCATAATCAAACCTCTTCAGTTGTATTGCTAACACATGTGGTAACTTCTTTATCAATAATCTTTTTACTGTATCAACCTACAAATGCGCAAATATTCATCAAATATCTATAATAAAATTTTGGTTTCTCCAACCTTCAAAGTAAGGAGTCATACATGTATGTATGTTGTTTGAGATATTGAAAAATATACATACGTGTAATAGATTGACACATACCAAAGTCTATAATGTTCAAATAACCCAAGTTGTAGATCAAAGAAGTGGAATTCATTTCCATGTCTGTTGGCTATGTCATTACTGTTTCTGTTGTTCTAATTGTTGTCATCTTTTTTTGGCCAGATTCACAGTAAAAGTGTCTAATTTTTTTTTATGTGTTGTCTCTATGTTTTTTGTGCAGGTTCCCACTTGTTATTGTTTCAGTTGTCTCCATCCTATTTTTGGGCCAGGTTCACACCAATTTTTTAAGGAGTTCATGTTCATATCAGTTTTGTCCATTAATATCTCTGTGCTTATTATCTCTATGTTGCCATGTGTTTTAGAGCTTTTGTGTAATAATGTTTCCACTGTCACATGTAGTTTTTGTAACTTTGCAGTAATCTATTCATACATGTAATTCTAAGTACTCACTACATCTACTCTGGCTTTACCAAAGTTTTGATTTTTCTAAGTGTTTACCAAATCCATTTATTCTATTCAATAAATAAAATATTATGAAGCTAAACACCAACTAGGATCCAGTTCCTGATCAATTAATTACTTGTAATGTACATTACTTGTAAAGTAATTCAAAACACTTCTCTGTACATGATTCCATCATCTTAATTCATAAAGTTTTGGCAATGTACACTTACACATATATGTATGTACTTTTGACACATCACAATAAGATTTTTTAGAATGAGACTGTAATTCTTTCACCTGTTTTTACATATTGTATGTTGGAAGTTGTAACTAAGGAAGAATGAAAAACAAAAGTATTTGACGACAAAAGCTACCAACAGAAATATGAACATTAATTTTACTTTATAAATCATAGAATACCTACCTTTTTATTACATTTTTCACAATGATATGCATTAGCACCTTCTAATAAATCTCCTTTTACATATTGTTCTAAAGATTCTAACAAATTATGATGGTTTCTAATGTCAATGTTCAATGCAGTGAAAGACTCCTCTCTTTGGTACCGATGTGGACAATCCTTGCATATTTTTTGGTCGGCAAACGACCCACCTAAAACCTTTGATACAATTGTCTGTTGACCGAGAGCTTTTAAAGCCTCGTCTAAACTGTCTACTAAACTATTAAAAAACTCTAAGGCATCATGTTGATCTCTTAAATTCACTGGTTCACCCCATAATCTGAAAATAACAATTTAAACAGCTCTGTTAATTTAAAAGTGTATTAAATGTATAAAAGCCAAAACAGAGTGGACAAATCATATACCCTCTATGCCAACATTCATGAAACTAGATATTGGCAAATTACATGCATTTCTTTCATATTGTCTTTATAGCATAAAAATGTAAATAGTCGATCTTCGATAGCTCTAACACCCATGGGACCTATGAAAACAGTTCGAGCTAGAGGGGTTTTGGAGTTATTGAGGTCAAACTACATTTAAACTTTAAAAGAGGGACATCAAAAAGGGTTCAAGACGTCAATGGTATTCAAGTTATTGCAGTTTTAGCCATCGAAGTTCAACTGTGGAAATACATGTACATGTATCAAACACAGTACAATACTTTAATGTAATAACCAAGTGAAATTTCAACATGAAATACAAGTTTAAATGTATTAATTCTTATTAATGCTTACTTGGTTATTTTGATCTGTGCATTTTTTTTATTTGTTTTCAAGTACGAAATGCGATCACAGTGATATCAATTTACACATAACAACCAAAATACAACTTACTTAAAATGTTTCCAAAATCCCCTAGGGACATAAAATTGCAGCTTGCTACAAGCTAAATGACCAAATATCAATTGTATTTGTTTGAATACACCCAAGTTGTATTCCTTCCTTTCGTCGTCCTTACTACTGACAGGTTTTTCTTCATCTTTCCTTTCTTCTTCACCCATATCTACATTTGTCTGTAAATAAAATGATATTATTACTACTGATTGACATATCATTGGGGAGTGAAAGGTTATTCTAAATTCCTAAATAATGTCAGTACGAACAGATGAAATATTTTTATTGCTATAAACAGATCCATTATTGTTTAACCCATGTTCAACACCTGTTTCAGATGGGGTATACAGTGTGACATAAAGTGGATGTTTAGTTATATTATAGGTAAAGCTGAGGAAACATAATAAACATCCACCCTATATATATGGCTATATATACCACGTCTGTAACCTAATTTACATTTGAATTACATTTAAATACATGTACTTCTGAACAGCTCCTGGGAAATGAAATCTGTGAAAAAGTAACTCTTTTGGATTCCTGGATTCCACCATGTTCTTTCATGTAATGACATCAGAAATTTCCTGACAACCTATATACCCCCCCCCCCCCGTTTTCTCAAGGAATCCAAAGCAGGCTTACATCTATAAACCAGAATATATGTTAAGCTCCTTCACTCTATGTTAGTAAGTGGGTTGGTCAAACTTGTAATAATACCTTATGATTGGAAATGATTCTCTCCATGAACACTTAAATTTAAGTTTACAGCTAACTCAATATATCTATTTTATTGTATTTATTGTATATGCATGTTTTTTGTTGTAAATGTTCAGATAATATCCATAAATGTACAGATAAGTGACAGAAAAGTCTATACTAAGAAGCCTAAGTATTGTGCTCTTTACTGGAGATCAAAATACATATTCAGTTTCAAGTTTCAGAGTGAAAACAACTTTATAAATATATTGTATGTCCCCTCATTTGCCATCAATTTAGAATGCCTAACTACATTGTACATTGACAACCAATCAAAACTTACTTCACTTTCTGCTTTTTCATCGATATAATCTTCCTCAATGCAGGCATCATCTGCGGCACCCTCTATTGATAATATTTCTGATCTGATATTCTCTATCATAAACAACTGTAAAATATCAAAACATGCTTTAAGTCTAGGAAAATAACATTTTTTTCTTTTATAAATGTATCTGTAGTCTGTATCAAAACTCATGTCTTTAACAACTCTCAGACAGTCTCTTTTGAAAAAAAATCACTATACATGTATTAACAGTTCAATTTTCATGGATTTATTAGTACATGATAATACAACATAAAAATCAACAAATATACATTAACATGGATTTTGTAATTTCTACAACAACAAAATTATACATGTATGTTGAAATAAAGATTGAAATCAAGCATTACATTATTAGAATAATGTCCCCTTAGACCATAGACCAAATTAAGTAATGCACTGAAATTTAGGAAAAATTCAAATCTTTACCAAAACATGCATTTCTAATATATATATTCATACCTGTTGCATTACAGAGTTCATATAACATGTGGCACCTGCATTCTTTAAACCAACAAATCCTTTGATTGGCCGTGGACCTACAGGTGGCAGATATTCCCACTCTGTCAGTGATGGATCATCTAAAATAATTCATAACAACAAATTTCAAATGCTTATGATAAAACATGACAAAAAGCAACATTTCATAAAAAGAAGCAAAATTTTATATTTATAAGATTGGCAAATCCCAAAACAGGTGCTACCAATTTATTTTACATGTATCATTCTGACATGATGGTACAAACTGTGTTCATACTTTAATGATACATACTGCACCCATTGTGCAAGTTGAAGACAAAGCCATACTAAAATTTGAAAGTTCAAACAATCTTGTTTATCTATGGCAGGTTTCCTGGCTCTTTAACGTATTATATTTGCATTCTTCAATGAACATACCAATATTCCTAAAGAAACGCATATAACAAGTCCTTCTTATGGCGGATTTCCTAGATGATTAACATATTTTATTTGCAATTCATCAATGAATATACCAATATTCCTCTAGCAACACCTATAAGAACTCCTTCTAAACTCCTTTCTTTTGTCTGTTAATCAATTACTCAACTTTCTATAGAATTCTATTGTATACCAATTTGTCACCACTGGAGTATCAAGGTAAACCCCTTCAGGCAGTACAAATTGGTATACAATAGAATTCTATAGAAAGTTGAGTAATTGATTAGCAGACAAAAGAAAGGAGTTTAGAAGGAGTTTTATAGGTGTTACTAGAGGAATATTGGTATATTCATTGATGAATTGCAAATAAAATACGTTAATCATTCAAGAAATCCGCCATAACTCCTGTCTTTTATTTGCCAATCAACCAATCAAGATTCTATAGAAATTCTATTGTATACCAATTTGTACTGCCTGAAGGGGTTTACCTTGGTACTCCAGTAATGACAAATTGGTATACACATGAATTCTATAGAATCTTGATTGGTTGATTGATAAAGAAAAGATAGGAGTTTTGAAGGAGTTGTTATAGGTGTTACTTGAGGAATATTGGTATGTTCATCGAAGAATTGCAAATATAATACATATCCCCCATAAAACTCTTTAGCTTTCATAAATACATGTAGTCACATGTCAGACGAACAGTCAAGTGTATCCTAGGCCTGCTTTCAAT
>MJUU01060491.1:16472-27457 GCA_002080025.1 Modiolus philippinarum
GGGGGGGGGGGGGGAGCTCAAATATAAGTATTTCCCCACTACTTTATATTTTTATTGAAGGACTTCAAGTTTCACATGTCTCAAGTTAACCCCTTTTCTTGTTATATCTAATGCAGAAAGAAAATATTTTTTTTCTATTTGAAAGAAATGAAATAATTAAAGCTGTTCTAACCTACATCTATCATTAAAAAAATTATTACAATACATTCATTGTCTTTGATATCTGCAAAAAAGGTTGGTATCATATTAAGAGTTTAGTCTATATGTAACAAATGAAAAAAATGTTCTTTTCTATTGCGTTAACGCCATTTCATTTAATTGTAAAAATAAGTTTAAAGATATCTTAACTTACATTTTTCTTAACCCCTTGCATAGCTACTTAAAAACTTGCAAATTTTGTGGTACATATCAAATGTACTAGGCTAGCGTTAAAGCTTTTTTGGACCAAATTAAAAGGCAGTTGATGCAAACAAGTTACCGAAAAATTACTTTCTCAAGGAAGTCAATTTAAAATTTATGTGTCTTCAGTGCAGATTTCATCGAAACATTTGGAAGACACAACTGAATGATGTACAAAAGCAGATAGAGAACAATTAATCAATATGATCTATTAAGAAGGGCCAACATCAGAAAAGGACATACATTTAAATTACTTATTGTTTGGAATAAAGGCTATTTAAAATGAAGGTCCTCTCAAACAACTGTATTGTGTTTTGACAGCATATCAAACTTATAAAGACATACTTTTCATTCCAGGTAGTCGACAGTATACATTAGAAAATGTTATAATAATCTTTATGACAGTTATTTTGGTAAGAATGACAACAAACCACCCAGTATGACAGGAGAGATATTGGTGTAGAAACTCTAAATAGCTGTGATATTCTTTACATACCAGACATATATACCAGTATGGAATGTGTCTTGCCTATCTGTACGAACAATACTGCATAGTGTGATGCAATGAGAAACCTAGGAAACGTAGTTATGCTTTCATGGCATATATTGTTTATGAATGTTACTTCATCTAATGTTATGACTGAACTTTCGTTTTCAACACAGACTGTCCCCTATGATTGAAACTTTACATATACTTTTATTAGTTGCCATATGCCATTTTGGGACAAAACTGATAATCGATATTTTTGTAAAATATGTAAAACCCATTTGTTGTAAAAACATCATAGGCATGGTGACTATTGAAAATCAAATTTAAATTGAAATTATTTTCCGATGTATATTTAGATACTGAAATTAAAGACAGTTAAGTACTTTCAAAATAAATAAATTTGACCATTGTGATTGTTGAGATTCCATTTTCATTGTTTACCGTGTGAGAACGATATTATGAATGATATATATGTGGTTTAATGAACATTTGAAAGAAAATAATCATAAAATAAATGCTGTTTTAGGAGCATTTCTCACTCTTATAGTTTTAGTTGTTTTGAATATATCAACAATGGTTTCTGTAATTTGAAATTCTGTCTTTCTTTACATTAAATTAAATATATAATGTTTGTCTTTGTATTCTGAGCAATTATTTATACTTAAATTTAAACGATTTGTGGTTTGAAAATTGGACAGACTTTATCATGTTGTGAAAGTGGATTGTTCGGCTATTGTTGACTGTTTTCTTAAGTCAACATGATTAATTAAGATTTAAGTTTAAACGTATTAAATTTAATCATTCTTGGTTTATTGTTAAAATAAAAGTTAAGAATGCCTAACAAAAAAAGTAATACTTTATTTTGTTAAAAACGGACGCCTTTCTACATATATTTACACCAGACATAAAGAATACATAGGCCATTCACCATTAGAGACAGTGGTCGAAACTAAATGATTCTAAATTTTAGAAACAGAGATTTTGTCATAACGAAGTTTATCAAATTCAATATCTAACACTTACACAATCTGAACATTTTATCATCTGACTTGACTTTAATTATCTCCGCTCTGTTTAAAAGAAATTTGGATTCTTTTTATTTTAATCATGCAACCTTTATCCATAATATCACTTTAGATTTACTGGTAAATATTGATATGTCACTAAACAATAGTACAAC
Organism: Modiolus philippinarum; assembly: GCA_002080025.1. Lineage (NCBI taxonomy): Eukaryota > Metazoa > Mollusca > Bivalvia > Mytilida > Modiolidae > Modiolus > Modiolus philippinarum. Next base: position 18,542 of record MJUU01060491.1, read on the forward strand.
CTATTTCTATCAAATTGAAGACATGCAATGATTTTTCCATAATATCAGTTAAGATTTAACGGCCAATTTGATATGTCCCCCTATGAAATGATACAACTTTTATTTATCACATCATTGTAGATTTGAAAATTTTGATGTTTTCCTATATGCAATAGTAAACCCTATTTCTATTGTAGATTTACCAGTAAATTTTGATATGTCACTATGAAATAATTAAATTTTCTATCATATGATTGTAGATTTACAAAAGACATTTGGATTCTATTTATTTTATGCCTTTTATCTCTATCTTCCTATTTTTATGTTTTGCTCTGTTTATTGATGTATTATTTTTTTTTAATGTCAGGCTACGTTAAAACTTCTGCTGTACTTTGTGGTGAAGTGCTGAACATGAAACGGAATCTTTCAATATAAAATATTCTGATTCATAATATATGTAAACTACCCATTTCATCAAGTACGTGTTGAGCTTACTTTTTCACACATTAATAATCGTTGTTCTTGAATTATCTCCCCTCTAACAATGTATTACAATATTCGATCATTTGTTAGCAATAGATACCAATTTCAGGTAATATTTAGTGTATATATATATATATATATGTGACATATGTGGACATGCATTCCTTCATCTCGTTTTGTTAATTTTGTATTTACATGTTTATCTTATTCATGATTAATCCATCTGTGATCATTATAAATAAAATCAAACATAATTAAACTTTAAGACACTGTCGAGTATATTTATATGAGCCGAAATCTCAATGAACTCATTGTTTATCCAAATAATTGAGTAACAATGTCAGTGTTGTCAATTTAAAGCTTTCAACAATGTCCAAACCTTCATATTCTCTCCATAGGCTAGTTTGAGCGTTGATCCGTTGTACAACTAAGCACTCCTTGACAATGGACGCAGAGATTTAAAGAAGTGTACAAATTACACGCAAACTGCAAACTACTGTTTGGCAATGAACGCGGAGTTTTTAACAAATAAAAACAGTATATATCAAAATCTCAGGAAGTAATGTTTAAAAATGTAACGAAGTTATTGTAAATTGAATTTCTGCAGATGGACATTTCAACAATTTTTGTCTCTTCAGCCCTTATCAAAGCAATTTTGAAACATATATAAACTGAAATACTGGTATGTGTAAACGAAATGGTCTCGGAGTTATAATTTAATAAAAAAGAAATACATTTCAATACTCTTTAGTAATAAACGTGGAGTTATGTAAATAAAAATAAAGAAAGTTACATACCAAGCACTATTTGGAAATGGATTTTTGAGTTTTAAACGAATATAAAAATTACATATCAAATCATCTCCACAATAATATACAGTTATTGACTAGTCCGATGACAACAGCTATTTTGTTAGAACCATAGACCAACTTTTGCATGAGGTGGATAGGCCAAAGGCAACAGTTTGAATTGAGGATCTAACAAAACAGCTGTAGTCCGTAACTGTTTTGTTAAATTAAGTAATACCGAAAAAAAACTAATTTTAAAACCATCACACCATACTAAGAAATGACAAAAACAGGATAACAGTAAACACCTACAATGGCCGGGAACTACAATCACATGCCACAACTGCACTAGAAAACAATAAGGAAAACAAGAGACAAACATAAATAACGATAGGAACTCAGGAAATCCGGACTTGGTACCTGCACTAGCAAAGGCCAGTGGTAGGGTTAAACCGGTTTACGGGTATCCAAACCTCCCGTTTCTCTATTCCGTTTCCCTATAGTATAATAACATGCGAATAAAACATAATACAAGTAGACTACTAACTCTGTAACTACTACCTTGGAAAAGAAAAGCATATGACAAAACGTAATTTAGAAAGATGGGTCAAAGAGTGCTCGCCGCTAAACTGTCGGCTAGCTTAAGGAACCTAGTCTGTTCGTAAATCACTGTCGATATACGGAAAAAAATCAAACTCAAAACTCCCCGAAATGTTTGGAAAAGAGTCGTCATGTATTTCAGTAGACATTGGCAGTATCAGTGAGATGCCAGTATATATGAAAAGTCTACAGGTCACTGGAATCCAAAGCCAATTTAACGGATTTGTTCAGAATATCTCGTCGATATCCACTATTACGAAAAGAAAGTAAGTTACGTCCCAGTTTTTCTGGATTATTTATCAGTTTCTGACATTTTAACAACATTTCCATAAAAAATTGAGGATGAGAAATGCCCTTTGTAATTAACTGTTTGCGATGCACGTCATATCTAGATATCAAATGTTCACATCTTCTGTAAAACTTCTTAAAAGTATTTAATAATTTATGAGCTCTGTAACCTTGTTGAAAAACTTTGGATGTGAGAGTAAGGTTACGCTCATTAAAATCGTCAAGGATAGAACAAACGCGAGCGAATCGTACAAGTTGAGATATATACACCCCGTAGGATGGAGCTAGGGGAACGTCGCTGTCAAGAAAGGGGAAAAAAGTAAAATCAAAATCATCCCTTTTATCATAAATTTTAAATCTTGGCAATATTCTTAATAATAAACATGTTACCGCTAAGATACCACCATATTTTAAAGACCAAACAGTTCCTCTTATATCTTATACGTATACAAAACTAATTGCAACTAACATCTACAATCACAAACGGGATGTCCAAATTGATGACCTCAAATCAAAACCACATGATTGTTCTTGTCTCTCTTCCCCATTTATATACGCTCCTGCTGGTCACGTTATTACAGGGGACCTCAACATCGTAAACAATGAGAAACTACGTGATCTCTTCACAAAAGGTCCAAAATATCGTGAACCCCAACCCATCAAATGGAAACATAACTTTAAAATATTGATGGACGCAGTTGAGGAATATGCCAAACAATGGGCTAAGAGAGAGAAGGAAAAAGTTGAAACACTGTCCGACTGGATCAAGCCCATAAAGTCATTGATTGTTTCTCGAATGAGGCGCCTAAAGACAACCATGAGCCCCAATTTAAACAGCATATTCGATGATCCCGAGGTAGAAAAAAATATTGTCCTTCCTCCATGACAATTATGTCATCGTACCAGCTGACAAGACCCAAAACAACAGCACATTTATCTGCAAAAGACATTACATTGACTGCTTAATGAAGGAGATGGGCATTGACAATTCATTTGCCAACCCCACATACAAACTCTCCAACATACCAAGGGAGGACATACCAAACAATCACAAATCAGTATTGTCTTCCTTTGGTATCAGTTTGAGTGAAGAGAACAACAACCTGCCTTGTATCTACTGGGTACCTAAATAACATAAATGCCCTTACAAACAGAGATACATTGCTGGGTCTACCAAATGCACAACAAAACCCTTTTCTAAGCTCCTCACTTCATTACTTACTGCAGTCAAAGATGGCCTCAAGATATATAGTGATAAAGTATACTCAACAAGTGGAGTGAATCAGATGTGGATTCTCAAAAACTCAAAAGACTTATTGGAATATCTATCTTCAACTGAACTCAACCACTGCAACAGTGTCAGAACATTTGATTTTCCTACTCTCTATACTACTCTTCCACACGATAAGCTTAAGTCAGTACTCTGCGATTTAATACATCGGTCTTTCTGTAATAAAAAGGGTAAAAGAAGATATTCACTTTTAGTGATAGGTAAAGATGGGGCATATTTTGTTAAACATCACACTGATTCACACAAAAAGTATACAGGGGAGGATGTCATTGCAATGCTGGAATTCTTGATAGATAACATATTTGTAGAATTTGGAGGACAAGTTTTCCAGCAGACAATAGGGATACCTATGGGGACTAATTGTGCGCCACTTTTAGCAGATTTGTTTCTTTATTCTTATGAAGCCAGGTTCATACAAGGGCTAGTTCAGAAAAAAGACAATAAGCTTGCCAAATCCTTTAATTTCAGTTTCCGTTATATAGATGATGTTCTTTCATTGAACAATCCTCAATTCAAGGATAACCTTCATCTTATATACCCAAATGAACTAGAAATTAAAGAGACCACTGATACACCATCATCAGCATCATACCTGGACCTATACCTCTACATTAACAGCTCTGGACGTCTGAAAACAAAACTTTACGACAAGCGTGATGATTTCGACTTTCCAATAGTGAAATTCCCGTTTTTGAGCAGTAATATTCCCACTTCTCCGGCATATGGCGTGTACATATCACAACTCATTCGCTATTGCCGTGCCTGTAGTTTGTACAGCGATTTTGTCAACATGGCGAAATTACTGTCTCAAAAACTTATACATCAAGGGTATGTTCAGTCACTGTTGCAATTGTCACTACAGAAGTTTTACGGTCGTCACCACGAATTGACAGACCATTACAATGTTTCGGTTTCACAAATGAGAACAGATATCTTTGGGTAGATCCAGAGTTTGTAACCGGACTGACTAACACCGACTGTGAAGGGTGCCATGCGTGGAGCAGATCATGCTTACCCTTCCGGAGCACCTGATGATACCTCAGTTTTTATAGGGGTTCACACTGCTACTGCTTTGGTTTGTGACGTCCTTGTTCTTTTTTGTTTGTTTGTTTTGTCTTTGTCATACTGTCTCAATTTGTGTTGCTGTGAGTTGCCGTGATTTTGGATTTGTGATTTTAGAATTTCCCCTTATCTCGTTCTTGCTTCGGTATTCGTTTGCCGATGTATACATGTACATTAGATGAATAACTTTTATTTTTACGTAGATCAAAAATGATAGGAGCACAATTGATTGTTTGATTTTTTTTATTTAAATTTGTACACTTGCGTGACTAAAGTGCATTCGCTTCCACGACTTTTTACATACATTTACACTGTAATTGCTATTATTTATACATTTTTTGCCTTATTTCCAAAGTATTATAATTATATAATTATGGTATCATTTTTTAGGTCGGCCTGAGTTTAATAAAATATGTTTTTTATATTTTTTATAGTAAAGATTTGGGAATCTGACGAATATGTAAACATTGCATACTGTGTAATAATAAAGTTATATATTCTTTTTGTTCCTCCAAATTTACAGTTTTAGTGGAGCGATCTGGCCTCTTACGAGATATATAAAAAGGTGTGCAAACATGTAATTTATCAGATTAGCTGACTGGAAAAAGTCGCTCAATGGAAAACCTGAAAATTTCCGAAAAAGTCGAACAATTGAGTTTCCGGAAGTCGTATCTAATCAGTAATGCAAAGGCAAAATTGCATTTATTGCGTTTGTCGTGTAATAAAGTAAAATCCAGAAGTCCTTGAAAAAATCTGATTCTGAATTTGTTCATAACTTCGAATATCCAAAGTTTTTGACTGAATCTAACCGGAAATTATCGTATTATAATGATGACAGTTGTATCGATACCAATTTTGTCTATCCCCACTGCTTGCCGGGTGCTGATAAGTGAGATCATAATCAAAAGTAGAAACAAGGGGTGTGACGGTTCAAAAAGTTATTTTTACAGTAAAATGTTTGTTAAATAATAATTATTATCGGGGTCGCATCAGTTCTTTCTACTATGATAATGATATAACGATATCGCACTTGGAGACAGTGATCCCGGTGTAATGGGAAATAAAGCCAGCACGATTTTTCTGAGTTTAACACGACTGAACCCTTTATCCTGTTAACAACTATTTTTCTTTCTATCTCCGACATTTAACGACCATGGCTTAGCGCAATACAACGACAAATGAATTTCCTGACGTATCTCAAACAGAACAGGGTACAAATATATACGTTTTACATGAGTAAATATAACTTATATGAAGGAATTTCTCCACAGGTTTCCGTCCCTCTGCAATAGACAATTTTCAATTTAAAGAGGAAAAATCAGACTGATGCCCAATGGAAGCTTTGACTTTCCATGCAGAATACATGCTTTTATTTTGCAAATACAAAAGGGCGTTGAAAACCAAACAAGGGTTCTCTTGAGAAAGTCACTTTATATTTGCATTTCAAATGACAAATAGTTTAATTTAGTTTATGAAGTTTATTTTATTGTATATGAATTAAAAAATCAAAAGAACAGCCAAGTTGGCTAATACTAATCTGAGTCAATCAACATTACGCGATCAAATCTAAGCCAGTTATTTACGTTACTACAAATATATTCCTTGTTAACTCGTAAGCTCCTGTCGAGTAGTTATTTGTAAAAGGAGAAAATAACATTTGTTACCTGTGTCATGTGTATTGCCTATTTATAGCAATGGATTCGATATACATACGAAATTACACCTTACGATTATTTTCACGTATTACGGAATAACTCGGATAAATAAATTGTACTTTTTGTTCGTGTTTATTGAACCAGTTCTCGAATAAGCGAAGGTACTTATTCACCTTGATTGCCGGCTATTTAGCACATATGTGGAGCTGGTCACCCATACAGATATCACCCCTTAAGATTATTTTCAAGTGATTACGGAACTACCTTTGATTTTTTCATTCACTAATAATAAACTGCACTTTCTGTTCCCGTTGATTTAATCAGTTCTCTAAGGCCAATAAAACACATAAATTCGTTATTTTCTATTCAGCAGTTCTTTGGATGACTACGAAGTTTTGTCGGTGTAGATTTTGAGGGCTTTCGACTTTCAACTCCATCGGAGCTTTGATATTGAATATTTACCTTTATTTAGAGTTTGCTAAAGCAATGATACTGTGCGGAAAAGGAACCCATCGAATTGTTATAAAAATCTGTGTGCAGTATGTATCAAATATTCATGCATGTGTTTGTTTCTTTGGCAACCCGTATCACCAGATTTAAAGAAAACACCGGGTAGAAATATGCTATGGGCAGCAAGTTTCTAACAAGCATATTTTTCCCGGCCGGAATATTTTCATGGTCAATCAAATTCACCTCCGCTTCAGTCGCAAAAAGAAGCCATATTATCGACAGTAATCTCTATTAACGCTATCTAAGGTGATCGCCAAATGAACTGACGTACACAAGACCTACGTTTTCTGTGGGATAACGTGCACATTGATTTAGCGATCGCTCCTGCTCTCAATGACGTCATGGCCGCGTAATCGTCTTTATGACGTTGCTTATCGACGGGCTGAGATAAACAAAGCCGATATATCGGCTCTTGGCACTTATCGATCCTGTCCAAAAAGCCGATATATCGGCTTTTGGCATAGTAAGGGTTAATGATAGATTATATGTTATTCGGAATCTTCACAGGGGATACGGACCCCTGAGCCGTCAGGCAAAGGGGATATAGGGCACAGACAGGGGATGTGAACCCGTATCCCCTGTGAAGCCCGAATAACTTTTATATTCTGCTAGAAGTGCAATAATTTTTCTATTAAAAGTGTTTAAAAATTGAGATTTTGCCACCACGGGGATACGGTCTCATATCCCCTGTCAAAGTAACCAATCAAATTGCAGGATTTACCTGGATATTTCACTTCAGCAGAATATCAATCAATATTAAAAGAACGTTTAACTCCATTAATTGTCGTTTTGTCCTTGGCTATACATTTGTTGATAATACTGATTATTCGGATTTCGTTTGGTTTTATGCAATACAGGCATTTTTTGAAATCATGGATTTCTTAATTTTGGGTTCTGGTGCTGCTAATGAGGAATTAATTTCCGAAATGTCCATAGAGCTCATCAAAATTAATTGCAGTTGGAATTAACATTTGCGTTGTGGTATCATGTTCATTTACTCCATATCCTTTCGTAAAATATCTATAAGTATGCTAAATACTTTCAGGTTGCAGGGGTGTTTTGTCTGCCCTTGATTTAGACTATCAGTCATCAGTATAGTAGCAGTACAGAATCTATCAATTACCAATGTTATTTGAAGTTAACTTTTCAAAAATCTTAACCGTTTCTAATAAGTATATGCATGTAACCCTTAAATTATAAATTTGTTGTTGCAAAACATAAATAATAAGAGTTGTTACAACATAATACACAACCTCCAACTTTACATATACCGATATAACAGGTTGGTTCCGAGAAAATCATATACTTCACAGCACAAAGCCACGCTACTTATGACTCGCAGGGTTTGCTTTTCCAGGTATTCCTTCATCACTTAAGATTTCAAAATCAGGAACGAGTCACGTCCTGTAGGTATAAAACGAAAGAAAAAGTGTATATTAACCCTTTCAGTGCCATGGGAATTTTCTGCAAATAACGCTTCAGTGCCAAGATTGTTTTTTACAGAGGTACACATAAAAATCGCGTCAGTGACGTTGACAATCGCTAAAACGTCACGAGTTCTTGCGGGTTCTGTAGATTTAACTACGGTAATTGAAAGGGATAAAAAAAATCACTAAAACTGGTATTTGTTCGTATTTTTTGTACTTGGTGAATTGAAATATTTGATAAATTCTCCCTGTTTAATGTTTACATTTGATTTCCCTAAATATTCCTATATATTACTTTGAATTTATAGTTCCATACTAGAGCACTAGTACTTTCTAGTACACAAGTTGCACTTTAAATAATGAAGATTTGGTGAATAACGAGCGCCGAACTCGAACATTGGACTCCGAGCTCCAACACAAAAGCTCCGGGCCCCAAGACTATGGTTCCGGGCTCTAAGACTGGCGTTCCGGGCTTTAAGACTAGAGTTCCGGGATCCAAGAATATATGGCTATTGGCTCCAATCACAGGGCTCTGGGCTCCACTCATTCTGGGCTCTCAGAGAGCTCTGGAGTCCCTGTTATCTCCCAAGAGGACCTGAAGGTCGCTTGCCGTTCAACGATTTTCGACACTATCTAAATAATCATATAAGTTGGTTCAATGCATGATAACATTTTTGTGCGGTTATGCAAACCTGTTTGTGTTTAACTAAGAAAACGATATTTACAAAATGACCCACATTTAACTATACGATTATACACATAAACGCTATGTCGACTGACCGCGTACTCTGGACAATACACAGCCGAATGATGTATTGATTTTTCATGTTGTA
>MJUU01060492.1:0-11623 GCA_002080025.1 Modiolus philippinarum
TCAAAATTCATTTTTCACAGATAAAAAGTGTTTGACACCACCTACATCTGTGACAGTTAAAAATTATGACTGACACAACGTTTGCAGTCATTTACACTCATTTTAAAAGCCATTGTCAGTCATAACACTGATGCAATTTCGAACAGCTCATTCCCGCCGAAAAAAAAATACCTGATCCATACATCACTAAACAACACATCCTGTGCCTCAATAATGCACAAACTTGAATTATTTCTAACAACTATAATTGCTACCTAAGATAATAAGACATTTTTTAAAATTTTTTTATTAACTTCGATTAATAATTAAATAATACAGAAATTCACGTGCTTTTAAGTGAAAGTTTACAAGTTTACCGAACATGACAAAAAAAAAATAAATAAATAAACTGTTTAATCATTTTCTAGAAAGGAAAATAAGAAACATAGATCAACTTTCATCACTTTTGAGGAATTACTTTCAGAATCGTTAATTGTTTGAGAGTTTAAAATTTTGATCACACCCAATAACCGAAGTCATCTCGAGAATTGTGCGGAGGAAACATCCGTATATCTTATGTTCAAAGATAGTAGATTATAAATAAATATTTGAAATTAAAATACAAAAAAAAGATAATTTTGATTGAAATTTGAGTTGAGTCGAAATAAATATTGCAGAAAAACAGGAAGTAGATTAATAATAAATAGAATATCTGTCCATCTTTGTAACAACGGCAGTAAATGCTGGCCACAGGAAATTTCAGACGAGGTAAATGTCGAGGAGATTCGTCCATCACTGCAGCCGACAACGACAGTCATTGTCAGCCTAGGTAATATTTCAAAATATTTGTCAATGTCTGTATTTGATGTAGATATTCATTGTCAGACAGATGAGACTTTAAAGCGCAAGTCTATTACTGTGAGCAATGCCGATTTACATTGACAGTCCAGGTAAATTTCGAGAAGACCGACATCGTCTGTCAATATTTAACGGGTTCAATCTCTGTCTATCTCATTGCATATCTTTACTGTTATGTTGCGAACGTGACTTCATGAAAAAATACAAAGTTCGATCATACAAAACAGTGTTCAATTTATTTTCTGTTCTCAATAACAACAGGTATATTGACATCTTTTCTATTTACAATCCTTATTTTTTAGTATGTCAACATGATTTACCAACCTAACACAGAACATTTAAAAAGCTAACAATAATTCCAAAGTGCTCTTTTCTCGAGCTAATTATAATCATTTACTCTGGTAACATAAAAACTAAAATTTACGATAAAAGTGGTGATTTTGATTTCAGTATTACTCAGTTTCCGTTTCTTGACGGCTACCTTCAATTAACTCCATTTATATATATATTTGATAATGAGTACTTCCTTTGTACTACTTTTGGGTTATGACTTTCAATATCGTTTGATTTTAATGCTGCAGATGAGAGGTTTCTCCTTAAACCACGTGCACAATAAAACAAATATACATTTTATTATGCAACTTGGGTATGTAATGCATTCTGCTACGATTCTCAAGTGCTTGTACACTTGACGACTTTAACTTTAATGAACGTAACCTTATTTTGACGTTCAAACGATCATAACAAGGTTAAGTATTTCATAAAATGCAAGCAACATGTATAATGTTTATAAAGTTTCATAGTTGATATGGACCTTCCATATCATAATATTTTGTCACTCACAAACACCTACTTACTAAGGGTATTTTTCATTCTCATTTTACCGAACAGTTAAAATATGATCTGATTTAATATCTAGGGAAAAATGAACGTAACTTAACTTTTTTACGAAATATGAGATATCGAGAGGATATTTTGTATGTATGCATTGAATTAGTTTTGAGATCCAATGACCTTCACGAATACTAGCATCTCACTGGTACTGTTGATGTTACCTGAAATTCATGTCCATTCCTAACAACCCTTCTGGAAGCTTTAAGTTTGATTGTACTTCCGTAGGTCTACAGTGTTTTACCAGCAGACAAGGGTGATTCAACTAGCTTGCAGATTAGTAGTATAGAGGCAATTACTCCTTGACAAAATTAATCATGTGTTGTCACTTTTCCTTTTCAAAATTGTGGTTGAGGAGTTGGTAGTTACACTCTAAAAATATTACTTACTATTGCTGAAAACAAGTAATCAATTACTCAAATTGAGTAAATATGTAAGTATTTAAAGTTGTCAGAATCTTAAGTAATTGCCAATCATGACTAGTAATACTTAGTAATGAATTACTAAGTATTCCAATTACTTAGTACTGAATTTACTTATTTCTATTAGTAAAAGAGTTACTTGAATTAGTATGGAAATAAGAAACTATAATACTTCAAAATAAGTAGTTCAAATACAAAATCTAGTATAAATTTGTGACTGAAACAAGTAATGAGTTTACTTATTCCACTCTTAGGTTGAGTAATTGTATTACTAAAATGAACATTTTCATACACAATACTAGTAAATTATTTCCTCTATTCTGGTGTTGAATCAAGTAAGACCATTACTTATTACGATTGAAACAAGTAAATTCAATGATTACTAGAATAAAATTATATATCTTCTAAAACAAGTAATAGATTTACTAGTTTATGTAATTGGAATAAGTTATCTTGTTACTCTGATGTGAGAAATTTAATTACTCAATTTTGTTATGTTTAATGTAACAAGTAAATCAATCACTTTTTCCTTAATTCCTAAAACGTTGAAAATGCATGAATTGATTTTTTACCTTTAGTGACTGTTGAAGGGCTTAAATGAGTTGAATATTATTGTATTATGTTCAAAAACTAAACAGTGCTAACAAATATTAAGATATAGCAGATAAAATGTTTTTAGAAGGAATACACACATTTATTTTCTTTCTATTTGTCTCAAAATGGCGTCCTATTGCACCATCCTGTTCATGGCGAACACGACGAACCTGACAAAAAATATACATATACATCGCAAAACTGAAAACATCATATCAGTATCATGTAATATGACTCTCAAAAGTTTTGATGGAGCTGTGCCACGGAAAACAAAATATAGGACAAGAAACAAGACCCATAAGTGTTGAACATACATGTATAACTTTTAAATTTGTTTTTGTTTTATCGCAATTAATGTTTTATAAATGAATTCATCCGGACATGCCGGACATGACACACGGTGCATAAACGCATCATTTCGGATCAAATCAGCGTTACGCGGATCCTTTTGGATCGGCAACGCATCCTTATTGCAATTTATCATAGAATGTAAAGTAACGGTCATTTTATATAACACGATTTATTTATTTTTTTTTTAATCGTATGATTTTTACGGAAGAACTTTTGATTAACGGCAGCATGTTTACTGTGGATTTAACACAATCATTTCATATATTGCTTCAGTGGGTCATCGTTTTAATGTGTCACATTCATCTTGTACGATGTTTTTTTAATTGATTGAACCAGTATTTTTAGTTGTAATGCATAATATATCACTTTATTCGTCTCCATAAACAACTAAATTATAGACATAACTAAAATTTAATGAAAGAAGTTCAAAACGTGTGATAATTCAAAATAAATACATTTTCACATTTAACACTCAATGGAATTACATGTTTAAGGTCTACAAAACAAAAACGTGGTTTAAAATATCTATGTTTTAGAAAAGAAAAAAAAATAGGGTTATTTAAAGTATTTACTTATCACTGATATTATGTATATAAATGTTTAAATTCTTTACAAAATACAAATATAGTAACTTACATAAGCAAGAAAACGTCCTCCATTTACACGATACACAACAATTTCAAATCTGACCTTAATTACAAACATCTGGATTATGTTTCAAACGCGAAATACTAGTAGTGTACTATCGCATTACACATGACTCATATTAAATTACTCAAGTATCAATAAACAAAATATTAAAACGTTGTTATTGTAATGCAGATACTTATGTATATTTTTATAAAATCACTATCACTTTCTTTTTAATCAAAATCACCTAAAAGTGCTGATCTTTCAATTTAACTCTTGAAGAATGATAGTATAAAAGGGGTTATAACACACTTTTTAGACTCACTTTGGCCGTATTTAGTGCTTACATAACAGTCCAGATATTTTTTACTTGTACTTAAAATTTCAAGCAAAAACAAATTAATAAATAAAAAAAAAGAAATAAACAAAATCAAAAATGGACTCTGGACTTCATCTCTTATTTTTTGTGTACTCGTGGAGTTACCCTTATAAAACCGACAGATACTCAATTTTTATCCAAAATAGGAAATTCAATGTGACATTCAACCGTACGGTTGTGTGACTGCTAGGATATGTCAGTCTTCTGAAGTCGTCCGATCCAACCTTGTTCAAAGTTTAAAATAATTCATTTAGACAATCTCTCTTTATGTATATGAAGATGAGGAAAAAGCTTAAATGTTCCGAATCATTACAAACTTGTAGATACTATAGGTTTGAATCAAATAAAAATTTGAATTTAAGATGGCTCGAAGGAATTAAATGGCTACTGTCATTTAGGTTTAGTACGTGCGCTGAGTGTTAGAAAGGTGACTAATCGTCTAATATTCTTTGCACTGTGATTCTCTGAAACTCTTCATAATTTTAAACCAAGCACGCGGTCTATTCGTAATACGGTGGTGGTGTACTTGTACATGAGATAATATCTCATGTGTACACTTTGTTCAATTACTATTATCTTAATTTATGTAAATTCTAAAACCGAAGGATTAACTCCCTCCATCGTAGTTCTGTCCTTAGCTATATTTGATATTACTGATTATTCGGATTTCGTTTGGTTTTATGCATTATAAACATTTTTTTTAAATAATGGATTTCCTTTGTTTGGGTTCTAGTGCTGCTGATGAGGAATAAATTTCCGAAATGGCCATACAGCTCATAAAAATTATTGCAGTTGGAGTTAACATATGTGTTATGGTCTCATGTTCATTTACTCCATATCCTTTCGTAAAACACAAAATTTTATTTTTTCTAATATTATGTCGAGCGCTAAACTTATTATAGTGCCGGACTTATTATGACGAGCTCTCGAGTTATTATGTCGAGGTCTTGACTTACTATGTCGAGTGCTCGACTTATCATTATTATATCGAGTGCTCGACTTATTATTATTATGTCGAGTCTCGACATAATAAGTGGAAAGCTCGAAATAATAAGTTGAGAGCTCGAGATAATAAGTCGAGCGCTCGACATAATAAGTCGAGTACTCGACATAATAAGTCGAGTACTCGACATAATATTACAAAAAAAAAATAAATTTTGTGTGCTCTAAATTTACCACCATATATCCATGAGTTTTGAAGTGAATAGACTTAAAGAAAAGGAAAATAATTTATTGGCATTTCAAACTTATGTTTTTACCAGAAATGACAACTGTCCAACTAGCTCTTTAGCACCAGTTTCAAATAAATAAACATTTAAAGTATGGTTTTATCAATAATTCAAATATGACGTCCTTCCAGTTCTTGGTAAAACCAGCATATACTCAAGGCAGTTTTATCAATTATTCTGATAAGACGTTCTTCCCATTCTTTGTAAATAAACAGACCACAGCGCATTCAATAGTGTCATAGACAGTATCACGACAATTTAACCCAAAAACGTCATATTTTATTGGTTTGATGGCGTTTTATGTATCAACTCTAAGGACAATTTCATCTCTCTTGTGCCATTGCAGATCCAAAGAAATAATTCATGGGAGACTAAATGTATACTGATTTTACCCTGGGTTGCCCTTTGTGCCTTTATTTTCGCTTCAATAATACTCGGTGTGAAAACCTATGGTAAAGTCAGTATATGTAGACAATGTCGATATTTCTTCTTAAATTAAGTAATTAATATTGAACAGTAAATACTCAAAAAGATTGTTTTTACTCAAAACAAGCATCATTTAGTAAAGCATTTGACAAAATGAGTAATTCAAATGATTTAAGTAATAGGTTAGTAAAACACTTATAAAATAAGTAAAAAGCAATCATGCCTAAGTAATTACTAGTAATTAATTACTAAGTAATTTACTTAAAATAAGTATCAAACAATTACTAAGTAAAAGATTTTTTAGAGTGTAGTAGTCGAACTTTTTTTTTTTTGTTTTTTGTTTTGTTTTTTTTTTGTTTTTTTTTTTTTTTTTGCATGATCATCACATTGTAAGAAACATCAGATAGGAAGGGAAGATGTTGGGTATCCAAAATCCGGGTAAACCATCCTTTTCCTTATGCCGATACTAAGTCTGTCTTTCCCGTGTCCCTATCGGTGTTAACGTTTGTTTTTTGTCTTATTATTTCTTTTGCAGTTCCGTATTACATAGTTGTATTTGACTGTGTTTTTCGCCGTTTTAGGTGTTTTATGGTATCCTTATTTTTCCACCATTAAAACCGGTATTAATGTCAGGTGCTAAATAAGGGTAGCCATGTCCTGCTTCATTACTGGCAACAGCCAAAGAATCTTAGAGAATCCAAATATAATCCATATCACATGTTTTTTGTCTAAATCCTCAAACAGTACTAGCTTTTTATCAGCGATTTTGAAAGAGCTTCTGAAATCTCTAGGATTGACTCATTTACAAGGTAAAAAAAAATTACAATTTGATAAACAAAACAACACAAATTTCTGAAGCAATAACAGAGTGAACTAAAAAAAAACAAGAGCGACATAAGCTTAAGTGTAAGCACGTCTTGCTTTTTAGAGAAACCCCTAACACTATTATTGAGTCAAATACAGGGTCGAGACAAAATATTCTTCAGTATGAAGAACATAGTAATAGTTCTTCTGTGTCGAATTATAGATGAAATTAACCCTAAGTCGATTACGCTTCTTACTTTATTACTTTGGTACTTCTACTTTGTCATAACTTGTTTTAATAAGTACATATAAGTCACAATGACAGATGAAAAAGTATGCTTTTAGATAATGTTTTAATTCACTAAATGCTAAGAGTGTATACGACTGCAAAATTAGACAAGTGGGGGGATCGAAAAAGCCTTCATAATTGGCCTTTGTCAACTGAGAAACGAAATCAAAGTAAACAGATTGGTGTCAAACATGTAAAACGGGAAACATATAAAAAATCGTACAGGTTCCCCGTAACCTAATGTCTCGCCCGCTCATTACATTGTAATTATTATTCAGTGTATGTTTCGATGAGGTTCCCAGGTAGAATTCCGGTAATAACTAGTCTTTTAGAATTTCAGGAAATGTACCAAAATCGTTTGCAAAAAGGTATGGTTGATATATAGAATTCCAAAAAATAATGGTCTTTCATCATCCATACCTTAACTGGAATAAAATATTTTTTGCAATTTTGCTATTGAAAAAAAAAGATATTAATGCAGTAAAGAATTGAAAAAGAATTCGTTGCTAGGAAGAATTCAAAAAAAATGACAGGTCTTTGTGGTTTCCAAACTAACCAAAAGTGGAATCAAAGAATTTTGCAATTTGACTTTAGAAAATGATCATCATAACTGTAATGAATTTAAAATAAAAAGATACGGTTGCTGGGTAGAATTCCATAAAAAAAAGCTTGTCTTTGAGAGTTTTAGGAATTTTACCGAAATAAGAAACAAAGATTTTTTTTTTCGATGTAACTTTTGAAAAAGATCATTTTAGATAAANGGAAATAGAATAGTTATGGTTGTTAGGTAGAATTAAAAAAAAAAAAAAAAAAAAAAAAAAAAAAAACCTGGTCAATGAGAGTTCAAATAATCTTAACCACAATTAGAATAAAAACTTTTGCAAGTTTGTTATTAAACTGTTTGTTTGATACAAATTTATGGAAAAAAAACAGTGTTGTTAATAAGAATTCCTAAAGAAGCTTGTCTTGAACAGTTTCAGGATATTTTCGACAAGTGGAATCATGTTATTTAATTCTTTAATCTTCAAAATTATGTTTGATACTACAAATCTGTTAATGATGCAATAATTTAAAAAAAAAATTGTTTGTCTTTGACAATGTTTGATATTTTCATGAAATTTGACAAAGTTTGAACCGGTGTCGTACGCGATGTCAAAGTCTATGAAAACTGCAAATTCCTGTTCCGGTTTTGGTCATGTATTTGCAGATTTCACACGGGAGGTTATGCTATTTCAAAGTCTGTGAGATTTTAAAGTATACAATGTGCAGTCGAAATATTTTAATATATGCATTTTATAAAGAAAAACATTTATATAGGATTATACGAAAACAATATTTATTAAACTGTTCAAATATTAACATGGCACTATTTCGAGACAAGAAGTTGAAGGCGTTAGTTGGGACCGGTAAAGTTTTGTGGTGATGTAAATGTTTCCACAGCAATGAAATATGCAAGCATAAGGTCAGAATGTCATTTTATAACTAACTTGACCAAAGATAGCCATTATTGATCATAATTATTAATCACAACTACCTCCAAGGCCATGAAATCTGCAAGCATATGGTCAGAATGTCATTTTATAACTTACTTGACCAAAGATAGCCAGAATTAATCACAATTATTAATATCATAATTCCACAGCTGAGAGGTCAGAATGTCATTTTATAACCAGCTTGGCCATAGATAGCTACAATTGAATATAATTATAAATCGCAACTACTTCCACAGCCATGAAATATGCAAGCATGTGGTTAGAATGACATTTTATGACCCAAATTGATGCTAGATGGTCATAATCGATCATATTTATCAATCACAATTATTTCCTAACCATGAAATTTGCAAGCATATGGTCAGAATGACATTGTATGACCCAACCTGACTACATATAGCCATAATTGATCAAAATAAGTAATCTCAACTATTTAAGTTCTGAATGATTCAGCCAACTAAAAATTTCAATATATGGTCAGAATTATTTGGAAAATTCAGCAGTATTTTACCATTGCAATAAAATTTGTAGGCCTAAAGTAAACCAATTCTTACGAACATTGAAGGTCATTATTTTTCATCGCAGCTGTTATCACAGTACAGAATTTTGAGCCATATTAGTCAATTTATTTTTCACAGCTATGAGCTTGTTAGTCAAAATTACCAAATTATTTTTTTTCTATTTATTTTAGATGACCAAACCATTATTAGCCCTTTAACTGGAAGGACTGTGAATGATTCCATCTCTATGTTTCTTCAAACAATACAAAAATTTTCTTCTTTTTTTATTTGACTCTCCAAGATTTTATCTTTAACTGGAAGGACTGTGAATGATTTCATCTCTATGTTTTTTCAAACAATGCAAACATCTTCTTCTTTTTTTATTTGACTCCCCAAGATTTTATCTCTCAATTTGTTTTCCCCTCATAAGTAATCACCCCCTCCTCGCAAAATGTTAGACTAATAGTATTAATCTAACGTTGAATAAAAAAAAACTCATTGGAAGGGTGCTTCATGCAGACCTATATTTATAAAAACCTGTGGAAATGTAAAAGTTCTATAAGCCTTGTTAGTTGACGTTAGTGCATTTGAAACCATGACATACAACAGTTCTGGTCTTTCACTACTACAATCAGTTAAATACATTATTTAATTTGAAAGAAAATTGAGACCAACAATGGTTTTTGATGTTAAGAAAAAATATGTTTCATAAAATTAGTGTGTGATGTCACATCGAAGTCTGATTTAACAGAAGTTTCACATTTTCGGAGCTTGCAATTCTCATGCTGGAAGTTAACATGACAAAAACCGGAAACAGAACTAGCAGTTGTCGTATACTTTCAAATCTCGTACGACATCGAGATGAAAAATATAGCAGCCTGTTACAAATCTGCCAACTTTAAGGAGAAATGTCAATTTTAATGTAGATATATAAATATTCAAAAGACTTTATTCTATTTCCAAATAAGTAACATTGAAAGTTTTCAGCAAGATACTAAATTCAAATACGTAAAACTTATTTTTTTACCATTTTCAAGCTTTTGTCTAAATTTCAAATGATTCCATAAAGATCTGATAAAGATATTGATGTTTAGAAAACTTTAACCACAGGGTTAAAATAACTTTCATTAAAAAAGTCCAAATGCCTATAAATACAGAAAAACGAAAACAAATTTCTTAATTTTTTCAACAAGAGGTAATTTTCTGACCATTTTCTTGCTTCTGTCCAAATTTCAAATGATTCCATAAAGATTTGAGGAAGATATTGATGTTTAGAAAACTTGAACAACAAGATTAAAAAAAATGTTGACGATGCCAACGACGCCGACGCCGAAATTTTGGATCGCTATGTCGAGCTTTGGCCAGTTTTGGGAAGGAAAAAAAAATGGAAATGACACTTAACGTAAAATGGCACAACGAAATGATGCAAATTCAGATAAGACGTTTAAAGACGGTAAAAATCAGAAAGGAAATAATTTTTGTAATCAGTTTTATGTATAAATTATTGATTTCGTGAAACCAGTAATGGGCAAATTATTATGAAGTGTAAATGACGAAGCGCTACCATTAATATAGTCATTATCATGGAACTGATACACCATCAGTCTACTGATAAACTTGCGAGGTACTGGTACTATATCAGTATATTGATACACTTCCAGGGTATTAACACACTGTCAGGGTACTGACAGACTGTTTGGGTAATGAAACACTATCAAGGCACTGGTTACCTATCAGTGTACTGATACATTATAAGGGTACTGATTCACTACTGGGGTAGTGGCACATTGTCAGGGTACTGACACACTGTCGGCGTAATGATGTGTTGTTAGACTAGCGCTATCATATCAGCTACTGGTGTCCTATCAAAATACTGATACACTGTAAAGGTATTGACAAAATATCAGGGTACTCTTCTGATATCACGTCACGGTACTGGTAGCCTATAAGTGCACTGATACACTGTCAGGGTACTGTCATCCTATCGCTTTACTGATAAAAACTCAAGGTTCTGATACACTCTCAGGGTACTAATGCACTGTCAGTGTACTGGTATCATATCTGAATACTGATGCACTATCAGTGTACTAATATACTATCAAAGTCCTGGCGTACTGCAGGGACACTGATTTGCTATTGGGCTACTAATATATACTTTCAGGGTACTAACACACTGAATAATAATGGAAACTAAAAATAACCAGTAAGTAGTTATTCAATTTTAAAATTTGATGTTGGAATGTTAAGAATTTTATATTAGAATTCAAATGTACCATGAGACAAAAAATATGATTTATTTAAGTGTTGGCCAAACGAAGGATATCGGTCATCGGTAATCATCATTAATCTTCTTGACCTAACGACTTTTGACTTAGAATTTGTAATTTATCATGTTCCTCTGTATGTTTCTTTCCTTTAAAACTAGTGCACATTGGACAATGATGTACATTTGACTTTTTTGGACGTGCTGGACACTCAATGTCATTCTGAATACAGTGAATAACATACTATTGCTATGTATACGTTTTGACACCACATACAAGCGTTCGAAAAAATGCATTTTCTGGCATGCAATAGTAACAGGTTTGTGTAAAACATATATTTAGTCTGTCATTGAAAAACAATAGGATTGAGCAACAATTACTAGAATGCCAATCAGGACCCTGATGTAATATCAGAACACTGACAGGGTACCAGTATCCTGATACTGTATCATTGGCCTGGTCATTTTTTAAACAAGATAACACACAAATGAAAACATTTTGAAGGTCACACAAC
>MJUU01060492.1:22322-44096 GCA_002080025.1 Modiolus philippinarum
CTGTGATTAGAAATAAATCAAAACTTACCTCAAATTTCAGGGATCAAAGTTAGACAGTCTCATCCTAACTTCCACAGATCCAAGATAGTCAGTCTCTCTGTAACATTCACAGAACTTATATAGTCAGTTGCCCAGTAACTTATACAGCTGATCTAAGATAGTCAATCTCTCCGTTACTTTCACAGAACTGAGTCAGTTGCCCATGGCCTGTAACCTTCACAGCTGATCTACGATATAGTCAATCTCTCCGTAACTTTCACAGTTCACATACTGTTTCATCAGATAATTTCAAACATATGTTCACAGTCCATATCTGCTCCATACTTTATTAATTTGTTTGCTAATAAAGATCTTCGATAATTGAAATATTACGCCTTCATATCTGACACATCTGTGTATTGATAACATTGATATCACAGTATTTTATCATTTACTGTTAAAAGTCTCATAACTATTTCATATTTTGTAGCATACAATTTTGTTGCATTTTCAGATTGAGCACAAAAAAAACAATAACTAACGGTATTTACTAGTGACAATACGACTAATGCATAGCATTCAGGCTTTGCATGTGTATTTGAATTTGCTTCAATATTTAAGTGTCACTATATAAATCAAATTATTAAGGGTATAAATATATAAGGTCTATTTCAATATTTCAATATTTGTAAATTAATCCATTTGATTATAATATATGTGAATAAATTATGTTCTCTTCAAATGAAATTGAATTTTATTTTCAAAAAGTATTCCCGAATAAAATGGTTCAATTTATTTTTGAATTCCTATATTAATATAGTCCTGAATAAATATATTCTCTTCTGTTCAAGTGAATCATCAATGTTAAACTTAAGAAAGTATTCTTGAATAAAATTAATTGACTCGTTTCTGAAATCATTTATTCCTTGATTATAATATTCCTGAATTAATATATTCACTGGAAGCTCAATTTGGCTATTTCATTTAGTTATATCATACCTGAGTGAAATTATTCACCTCTTTTCTGAGAAGATTTTTCTATTCTATTTGATATAAATCACTTCTGTTCAAAGTAAATTTTATCTCCCGAGTTCATGCAGCTTGTTTTACTATCAGAACCATTGGCAACACTAAGAATTTTAAACATATTGACTAAGCAACATTTTTCAAACTGGAGAAGGAAGACTTGAGTAAATGAAATGACCAGCATCGCATTTGTGTCAAAATTTCCAAACTGGCCATTTAAATTTGAGTACTCAATTGTCCTGTGTTCAAAGTATTTACACTGGTTTGGAGTGTATGCATACCTGTCATTGAGGTTAGAAATCTGTTATTGTTTCTTATAAACTATACATTATAAACATTCTTGAACTATTTGTTAAGTGATTATTGACATTTTGGTTCCAATAGCTTGTTAATTTTGCAGTTTGTTGAAAAATGTTTTTTACGTTTTTACCTCGTTATATAATACTTTGATTATAGCAGAACTTAAGTGCATTATGTACAGGTTCCAATACTAAATTGACATCATATATTTTATTTGTTGTCTCTCACTGCATCAATTAACAAACAAATATAACCAAATATATTTAATTGATTGAATTGTTCAAATATTTTAAATTTCTCTCTATCAAGATACTGCAGTTCCCTTTTTTCATTTCACATTTCATAATCAATTTCAAAATATTTGATGTTGAATTAATGAAATAGAACTTTGATTTATTTGAAATTGTTTGTAATATTTAATTCTTCAAAGATTCTAGAACAAATGTTCCCCAAGATTTTCCTTGTCTAAGAAATTTTATACTCTAAAGAGCTTAAAAGCCTCTAAAAGCTTTTGTAATTCAAACACATTCCATTAAGAAGAGTGAAAGATATTATATTTTCAATTAGATTGTAGTTATATGTGTAACTTTAAAATGATTCAAGACTTAATAAATTGAAATTACTTAATATTAAACTGAAGTACAGAATCGTATGACTTAAATTGTTAAATCTGATATTTTAGTCAATTAATTCACCAACTATCATGACTATATGCATAGGTCATCCACTTATAATTAAAATCAACATATTAAGCTCTGAAACTATCATTTAGGTATATTTATGTCAAGGAATTTCAGTAAATCAACAAACAGACAGAAATTGTCTGATTAGTAATAACTTTATTTGCAAATTACATCCATGATGGATCAAGCACAAGAGTTATAAAACACAGTTAAACTGAAAAATTTAAACTGCAATAGAATTTAGTTGACTCTTTGACTGATGTGGACCCTATTTCAATTCTAAAGGTGCAAACAGCTGATAAAAGGGTTATTTATGAAGTTAAAATGTATTTAAGTTTTTCGACAGAAGACATATCTTCAAACTTAGAATGTTTATTTACAATAATTTCAAAAAATTCATCTGTTAGTCTCAATAACTGTTAAGTTAAAAAAGAAATGGGCTCATCTTCAATTTAATTACATAGTCATGTCAACAAATGGCTTGAAAACATAGGTATAATCCTATCCATCAATGCATTTGAACAAACAGCCTGAAATTGTAGAGACAGGTCTGTCCAATCATGCAGGTCAACTAACAGTCTGAAATAATAGGTAAAGGCCTATCAATCATGTAGGTCAACTTACAGGGTGAAATTATAAGTATGGGTCTGTCTAATTAGTCATGTCAACAAATAGCCTAAAAACATAGGTATAATCCTATCCATTAATTCATTTCTACAAACAGCCTGAAATTGTAGAGACAGGTCTGTCCAATCATGCAGGTCAACAAACAGACTGAAGTCATGGAAATTGACCCATCCAGTTCATTTTGTAAAGAAACAGCAAGAAACTTCTAATCTAATAGATCTCAATTTTACAGTCTGGAATCATCCAATGTAACTGATTTTATCAACAATGTGCAATCATAGACATACACCCATCCAACTGATCAAATTTTAGCCAGCAACTAAAATTATATTGTAAAAATTTTGGGGATATGAATTTATCTTGTAAATTTATTTGGCTGTTTACAAATGAAAATTTATCTTCTTGAAACAATTTGGTACATTCATTAACAATTGTCTTAACATGAGAAGGTTTAGCCCTATCAGAGTTACTATTCAGTTACAGAATGTCAGTATATATTATGAATATTCAATGTTTGTTTGGCTCTGAACCTGCCGTTAAACATGACTTATATAACATGTTTTCTTTTCTTTTTGTCATATATGTTTTCTTTTCTTATTGTAATCACTTAATCATTGTTATTTTGTTTAATTCTTTATCTGTTATGGGCCCATGATTGGTGAATAAATATTCTTATTGTTGTGTATTGAAGTAATCAGCTTTGTATTGTTGTGTATTGAAGATAATCAGTATTTTTGTTTTAACAACATTCTTCAGTTAATTCTTTTCCTTTCATTTTATACATCAACTGAAGTAGGATGAATGAGTGATATACTGCACACATTGCTGTACTTTAAGGGAGTACAAGTTTCATTTAAAATGAAAATTCATTGCATTTGTTTAGATTTTGAACAAATTAAGCCAAAGAAATCCATGTGCTCATATTCTTATGCCTCTGCCATTAAAGTACGGGGGGGGGGGGGCATTAAGTTTTACCCTTGTCTGTACATACATCTGTATGTACGTCTGAGAATTTTTGTTGAGGCGTTTGCATGATTAGTTTTACTAAGTTTCCCCTTTTCAAATCCATCACTCATCTACTTTCTGTTTGCCGATAACTATCAGGCAGAGGCATCTGTGTCCCATTGACAAATTTTCTTTTACTTATAATTGACATCAAAATTTTAGTGGGTATTGGTTTCTGTTGATTTTTAGCTGCTTTAGATTGTTTTTTCTTTGTCTTTGAAGCAAGAGAAAATAATTACAATTCAATATACTAACTGTGAAAGTACTTATGTAAAACTTTCTCACTTCTCAGCAATTACAATTCACAGTAATTTTAAATTGTATATGTCACTATATATAAGTCCATCTGTATCAACTTTTTTTCTCTCTCTTCAATTGCTGCACAAAACTGCTCAAAATTTTTGTGTATTTGTTATGTTCCCACCATAAATAGAGCGACAACATCATTAAATTTAATGTTAGTTCATGTTAATAACTAAAGATGGCATCAAACATGAATTGAAACAAAATGAAAAAATGAAAAATTACATAACTGTCAATAAATTATGTAAGTCTAAAAATTATTCTTTTGTTTCCTGACAAACAGCTGTGCAGTTATATATTATAAACAACAGAGGAGTCTATGTAGCACCTGATGTGATCAATAGAATTAAGAAATTACAGATAGCGTCAGTCCTTTAGAATGACTCCATGCTTTGTTATATAAGAATTATACCATCCTTATATTCCTACTTTGAAAAGAAGATGTATAATGTCTATCCTTAACATGTTGTGTAACCACTACCGAGTACATCTCGGGGTATGTCGTTAACTTAATCATCATTGTAGGAAAAAAGGACTACAAGACCCCATAAATCACTAGTTTTGCCCTTATTTTACCATCCCAAAATAATAAAACTGTGATTTTTCTCAAAATTCTGCAAGCCCAAAGTACTACCCATTTGTAAAATTTAGAAGTCCTTGCTTAAATATATTAGCCTTGAGCGAACTCTGCTTCTACAATGATTGATGGATCCACAAGAAACTTTCAGTGATTGTTTACTTAATACCGTGGAAGTACTTTTATTCATGGACATCAATTTTTGTGGTTTTCATGAAAATTACTATTTCTTGGGCACTTAAATTTGTGATTTTGAATTATAAGCATTAAAACTAAATGGAAAAATTCATTTTGTTAGGAACTGAATTTCGTTGTTTTAGCAAACCAAGAAATCCACAAAAATTGGAACCCCATGAACAATAGTACTTTCACAGTATGCATCTTCCAATCAATATCAAATTTGAATACCATATCAGAGGAATGTGATATACCCTCTGTCTGTCTGTCCGTCTGTTTTCTCCAAGCTTCACTTGGTTTTCAGTCAGTAACTAATTGCGATCAAAATTGCATACTGTCTTCAAACGGGGTTAAAAAAAGGTTAAATATAGTACACTCTGTTGTCGCAACACCTGTATTCAGTGAATCACTGGCAGTTGAATTTCAGGATTATAGTTCATTCTTCTGCAAAGACAGGTTTGTGTTGATTTAATTTCAAAATTTATTTTATTGTAAATTCAGTGCAAATAAATTGCTTGCTAATAAAGTTGGTTAAAATTATATAGACAATTTACTTTAATATGATGTGTATCTTTTCCAGAGGTCACGCTGCATATGGTAGTGGGGTTGACCTGATAAACAACAAGAAACAAGTCGGAGGTTAGTTAATCCTTACATATAGGGTCTGTAAGTCTCGTCATGTGACACCGAGAAATCACGATAAAATTGTAATTTGAAAATGTTTCCCGCCAAAATATGATGTTTGTGGATGCAACTTCCAGGAACAATTTATGTCCCTGGGAGTTGCAAAATTGGACGAGACTTACAGACCCAATATCAGAACTTATTGGTAATTAAATTTGTGTGAATTTTCTTTGATCTGCATTGCCTGGTATTTAAGTATCACTGAATAGGCCATGATATAGAAAATAACTGGTCACTGTAAAGATGTCAGGTGCATGTTGCAATGCTAACATGTTCATATGCATCATATGTTGAATTGATGAAGAATGCATATTAATTATTGTAATAAAGAATGTATTTACTGTGTAAAACAGAAATTTCAGTTAATTTCTATTCATTATGCGTAACACATCAAGCTTGCCCTTACAGGTTTAATTGATACTGGCCATGATAATGTCCGTATCAAAAACAAAATGTCCTATATTCCATATATAATATGTGATTGTTCCTAGGCTAAAAGTTTATTATAGGGTTAGAGTTATATGACGGGGACCATTGCATTAGGACAGTCTGCAAAAAAAATAAAAGTGACTCTCTTCTGATGATCATGATACCCTACACTTAGGTAAAAATGAAAAGGGTTGAAACCACTTAAACATTATAAGAAAATCAGCTCTCAGTAAATGTATCTAAGCGATGTTACACCAGCATAACTGGAAGTAAATGATATATTTTCAATGTTGTATTTCATATTATGCTTGCCATTATGAATCATTACAAAACAATACTTACGACTTTAGAGTTTTTCATTACCGAGTTAGGACTCGCCAAATGATAGGTTCCATAATTTTGCACATTTGCCTGTTGATTACACAGAAATCATAGTTATTATATAAAAGAACATCATTATTGTTCTTCAGTTGAAAGTTAATATGAAAAAGAAAGGAAATGGGGTAAATGTCAAGGAGACAACATCCCATATCCAGGTTAAAACGACCCAAAACAAAGCATCTAGTCACCGTACGGTCTTCAACACAGTGAAGAACCTCACACCATATAGCAAGCATGTCTTTTCAAACCTTGATTTAAGTGTGTGTGTGTTTTTTTTTTCAGCATCGTACTTCATGACCTACCATACAATATTAAAAACAAATGATGATTTCATCGGAGCGTTACGTGAAGCAAGGAAGATTGGAGAGAATATAACAACAGCGATGCAGCTAACGAATAAAAATAGCACCGTCTTCCCATACAGGTACTTATTTACTTTGTGATAGACTTCTGATATAGTT
Source organism: Modiolus philippinarum (assembly GCA_002080025.1). NCBI lineage: Eukaryota > Metazoa > Mollusca > Bivalvia > Mytilida > Modiolidae > Modiolus > Modiolus philippinarum. The sequence continues at coordinate 28,955 of MJUU01060492.1, forward strand.
GTTTTCTGGAAACACCAAGTTATTAGTTAAAATATTATAGGTAGAATTAAGTAGCTGTTTGACTTGGAGAATCAAATGAAAATAAATTTGCAATCAAAAAACAATAAAGTAAGAAAGTGGCTAAAACTTTTGAATACAACTCTTTTAACAAGGACAGCTTGATCAAAAATAAACGAAAAAAGAATATAGGTTTATCACCTTGGACCTCAACACGTGTCAAAGTTGTCCCACAACTACGAAATATTTTAAGTTACATAGGTGACAAATAGATATTCCAAGGACTGCTGTTTAAGTGTAAGTTATTGAGGGCTTGTTTTGTTCCAGGGGATGACTGGAAATTTTTTTATTGTTGTACTGGTTTTAAAAGATATTTGTAAGACTCCTTGAAATAGTTTAAGATATTGGAACCATAAATGATCATTTGACCATGTGAGCATATTTGATATCTCAGATATTAAATGATTTCAATGCACTACACTTTAGTAATGTTCAATCTAAATGACTAATTTTGACAAGATTAATTTTTAACAATATTTTGAAACATTGCTTTGTTATATGATAGAGTATTTAATTACATGTATATGTGTACCACATGCTACGAAGTTTGGGAGGGTATAACTTTTTTTACTGTCTGTATATTGGTCAGTCCACCATTGCTGTTCTTGTTACGCAGCTCCTCTGAAACCTATGGCAGATTGTTTACATTTTGTAGCATTGTTCCTCATAATGTGCAGATATGCATACTTTATTGCCATCTGACAGTAAAAATTTTCTCTATTTATCTTTTAGTATGTGTACTATGAACAGTACTTGACAGTGGTACACGACACATTATTTAACACAGGACTGTGTCTGATAGCAGTATTCTGTGTGACGTTTATACTATGGGATTTGACTTTTTCTGGTAGTAACCATTTTCTATGTTTTTTCTTTCAGTATATTCTATGTGTACTATGAACAGTACTTGACGGTGGTACACGACACATTATTTAACATAGGACTGTGTCTGATAGCAGTATTCTGTGTGACGTTTATACTGCTGGGATTTGACTTTTTCTCGGCCGTTATGATTGTAATAGTAGTACTGATGATTGTTATAGATATATGTGGTATGATGTATTTCTGGAATATTACGCTGAATGCGGTCTCATTGGTCAATTTAGTCATGGTAAGTGCTATTGTTACTAATGATAAATGAATGAAAAAAAACACACATTGAACTAACGAGCAAGCATAACATCTCGATATTTTACGGTAGGCAAATTGATAAAAGTCGATTTCTAAATATATGTCAATAGATTTCACATTCATCAAATTTCGGATCACTATAGCTACAAACAAACGATTGCACGACTGTGGGGATACCAGTCTCAAGTTACTATTGCTACACTTTCTGCTACTTTTAACCATGGTATAACCTCCATTATTATACCCCCTGCTCTAGTGGGTGGTATAGAGTGATCATGGTATCCTTCAGTCCATCTGTTCATCCATCCATCCATTCGTTCATCTGTCCACCATAGTGTACTTACTTTATTGCAACAACCCCTCCTGGACCACTTGATGAAATTCATTGAAACTTTCACAGAATATTTATTACACATTGCCATTGTGCACCATGGATCCATATATTGTATATGTCTTATGTTCTTTGTTTGACTGCTTTAAGCATATAATCACACTTACACTTAATATTTATGTAGTAGAAAATATAGAGCAGATGATTATTTTATTGTCTTCTGAGTAATCATTAATGGTTTCCCTTGTAGTCTAATTTTCCAAGAGGGGGGGGGGGGTAATTGTGTGATAAATAAGGGGAGATAACCTTCGGAGGTTTAGATAATACATTTAGGAAATCAAACATCTACCTCCCTCTTTGTAAAAAATGTGTGCATTTGAATACAACCGTACATGATAAGGCATGAAAGTTACAGTCCCAAGGTTGGAGGTTCTTTCGTGTTGCACTATTTTCCTCTGCCCCTAATACTTACCTCCATGATATAGACGAAAACTGCAGAAAATTATGTTTATCTCCGATCCAAAGAAACAAATACATGTAAACATAACTTTTTAAAAATAGAATTCTCTTGTTTTGGGCATTTTTTTCAGAATATTGTACATTTTGGAAGTTTTTTTTTTTAGATAAACAGTGAACTATATTTCTGTTTATGTATTAAAAGTGACTTACTGAATATTGATCAAATGTATCAATGTGTGTTCAGTTATACTAAGCTCTTACAATACGCTGTTTTTCAGGCTATTGGTATAGCAGTAGAGTTCTGTGCTCACATTACCAGAGCTTTTGCTGTAAGCTCACAACCAACCAAGTTATTACGTGCAGAGGAAGCTCTAGCNGGTACTTAAATTCGTGGTTTCGAATTCAATGCATTCAAACCTTTAGGAAAAAATGCATTTCGTTGGGAACTTAATTTCGTGGTTTAAGGGAACCACGAAATCCACGAAAATTGGAACCCCACGAACAATTATACTTTCACAATACTTTGTTTTTCAGGCTATTGGTATAGCAGTAGAGTTCTGTGCTCACATTACCAGAGCTTTTGCTGTAAGCTCACAACCAACCAAGTTATTACGTGCAGAGGAAGCTCTAGCTCACATGGGAAGTTCAGTAAGTAAATTTATATTAAATACTTTCTGTATTCAAACAAAAGCTGTATCATGAGCAATGCAAGCAATGAAAGGCAAATATTAGTTGTTCATGGTGACATGATGGACAGCTTCCAAATTTTATATATTCATATCATTCACAAATCCAAAATGTCTGCCACTAGGTAACATAGTTTGACATTGGACCATATGGGAAAATGTTGTAAATTGCTGATTCTTGAAAACAGTTTCATATATCAAGTTGATATTAACTAGGCATGGTAATTTGATAGTCATCTCCCAAATTTTATATATTTGTACAAATCAGAAATTAAAGATGGCTGCCACCAGGGAATACAGTTTAAGATATCACTCTATGGGAACATGTAAATTTTTATACGGCCGCAAAGAATTTGAGGTCGTATAATGTTATGGCGCTGTCATCATTGTCATCGTTGTTGTTGTTGTCTGTAGACACTTTTGTTTTTGGTCAATAACTTAAGTTCAAATTGATCAATCTTTATGCAATTTTTATACAATCTTCCTTGGCACAAAAGAAAGGCTGTGATTGGTTTTTAATTTTTATTTTTCATCGGATTTTGATGGGATTTTTGTCCTTAGATTCCTCTTGTAAGCTTTCAGTAGTATGTCAACAGATTGTTTGTAGCTCTTACGGTTTTTGAGCTGTAAGGGTGCAAAGAGCCAAATTGCATTTTTCAAAATATGTCAAATCTTTCTTTTTAATTGGATTTCAATTGGATTTTTTTTTTCTTTAGATTCCACTTATTATAAGCTTATGCTATCATGTTAACAGATTTGGCTTATTCTACAGTTTTCCAACTATAAGGGGTAAAAGGGGCCAAAATCACAAGTTTTTGAAAATATGTCAAGTTCTTATTTTTTATCAAATTTCAATGGGATTTTACGAATTTGATTCATTTTTATGTAAGCTGTCAGTAATTTTTCAACAGATTTAGTTTTAATCTTTCAGTTTCTGAGCTTTCAGGGATCAAACCGGCTTATTTCATGTTCCTTAGTTTGTTTTCAGCTAATTACTGTGTCAAGCTCCTTATTGTGTCCATCTAGATACTGTGACAAGCTAATTCATTTTTCAATTACACTTGTTCAAATTTCAGTGGTAAACATGCTGTGGTCGTATCATGCTGCGCTTGCCGTTGCCCTTTATTTATTCTTGAAAACTGTGTCATAATATATATTGGCTAGGCATTTTAACATGACAGTAATGTACCAGATGAATGATTTTACTGCTAATTGGCTGTCACCTCAAATTAATCATTTAACCCTGTGTGAAATTTTTATTTGATTAATAGCCACCAGGTGAGTGATATAGGCTCACATGTGAGCCTCTAGTTAGCTTATTTAGCATTAATGTGTGTGTCAGTGCCCAAATTTACACTCTGTATGTGGATGCAGAATCTTTGACTTCATTGAACAATCAGCTTTTGAATTGTGACATCATTTTAAATAAAAGACGAGCAGACTGTGTCATAAAGCCAGCTTACATACTGCTTTTTATAATGTTGAAATGTCTTATCACTTTCTCTTACAGGTTCTAAGTGGTATAACATTAACCAAGCTAGGTGGAATAATAGTATTAGCATTTTCCAAATCACAGCTATTCCAAGTATTTTACTTTAGGATGTATTTAGGAATGGTGATATTTGGTGCTACACATGGACTTATATTTTTACCAGTATTACTTAGTTATATAGGTAAGATATGATGTATTTAGGAATGGTGATATTTGGTGCCACACATGGACATATATTTTACTAGTATTACTTAGTTAAATAGGTAAGATAGGATGTATTTAGGAATGGTGATATTTGGTGCAACACATGGACTTATATTTTTACTAGCATTACTTAGTTATATAGGTAAGATGGGATGTATTTAGGAATGGTGATATTTGGTGCCACACATGGACTTATTTTTTTACCAGTATTACTTAGTTATATAGGTAAGATGGGATGTATTTAGGAATGGTTATATTTGGTGCTACACATGGACTTATATTTTTAACAGTATTACTTAGTTATATAGGTAAGATAGGATGCATTTAGGAATGGTGATATTTGGTGCCGCACATGGACTTGTATTTTTACCAGTATTACTTAGTTATATAGGTAAGATAGGATGTATTTAGGAATGGTGATATTTGGTGCCACACATGGACTTATATTTTTACCAGTATTACTTAGTTATATAGGTAAGACATTTCTTCGGGGCTTTTAAAAGATCTTATCATGATTGCTGTTGAAATTTGGAAATTTTCTGTCTGGTAAACATTAGATATAAGCATCATGACAGGTTGAAACCAGGAGGATCTAGCACAGATTATAACATTAGAGTAATGCACATATTTTAAAGAAAGAAAACTTAATTGAGACACTGTTAAAGTAGTTTTATTCGTGGACATCAATTTTAATGGATTTCATGAATATCTCTGTTTTGTGGATACTTGTATTGATGGTTTCAGATTCCATACATTAATACTCTAGGGAAAATATACATGTTGTTTACAAAATACTAACAAACAAAACTAAAAGTAAAATCCAGAAAAGCTTATGTCAACAAAAAGAGATCAAGTGAACAAAACTGTCAGTACCGTAAACCGGGAAATTTTTGCAGCAGTTTTATTTTCACGATTGAAATGGAAGCGCAAAAATAAAAAGGCACGAATATACATATAGCAGTCAATGGTCAACAATTTGGCAGGGCGAATTCAAACTTGCACAAAGTTAAGTCTTGTCAATTTACCGCGAAATAACGACGGCATGAAAATTTCCAATTTTAAAGTATACAAATTGAGGATGCTATTTAGTAATATAACATTCTTAAATCATGAATAAGAATCATGTTTATTTTTATCTGAACTGATACAGGGATAAAATTTCCAAAATCCTACTGTAATTTGCTTTGACTTCATTTCTCGACATGAACACAACAGAGAGTACTTAAGTATAGCAAAACACACATGACATCTTCACAGTGACCTCATAATTTCTTGATAATGTCCAGTTCATTGATACTTGCATAATCAGTCACTGTAGAACAAAGGAAATTCGTACAAATTACCGATAATTTATCATCCATCAGAATTAATTACAGTGAACAAATAAACATTTATACTTAACAACAATCTTGAAAATGTGTTTTTGTTTACTTAAACATTCAATTTTCCAGGGCCTCCAATAAACAAAGCCAAGTTATATGAAGCCCAACAGAGGCAGAAGAGAAGTATGACTGCAGGGTCAGATAATGAAGATATAAATTCTTCCAAACAAAATTTATTAGACGATGGTTCCCCACCAGATTATGAAACATTACAAGATCCGGCTCTGTGATAAGTGTAATTTTCTGTCAGAACAAATATTTGAGATTATACATGTTTTTGTGGTGCAAGTTGTTTAGTCAAAGAACTCATTTGATTTAGTGTATGTTTATTGTAATACGGGATATTTGAAAAAATGGTATATTTTTATTGTTTTGATATTCTGTTTATTCTTCACAAATATACTTCTTTTAATATACATGTTTTGTCAAAGATTTTCATAACACATCGATCTTATTTCCACATCAAAAATATTCGTATTTGAGGGACAGCAAGACTTTCTTTCGGGACAGAAGCATCACTCATTATATACAGCAACAGCAGGAAATATAAGATTTATTCTAGGAGGACCACATTTTCGCATTGTCATTTGTTTTTTGTTTTTGGAAATTTATGTTCTTGGGATTCCTGGATCAGACCCTCTCTTTCTTATCCCAATCTGTTGATTTATTTGAGGCCTAATGAAGAAATTTATCCAAATTAAATTGAAATGCTATTTTTTTGAGGATATCTATTTTTCACTCTAAAAATAATAAGGTCTTGCTCCTAAATATCCTATATGAAAAAAAAACAACAACATTTTTTATATTAAAATTGTTTTACAGATCATATACAAGAAATCATAATTCTGCAAGAAACTGTATTCCCTTCAAAAAAATGTTTCTTCATGGAGAGTAATAATATTGAACAAAGTATTTGCATTATATACCAATGACACAGCGGTTTTTCATCTGATGCAAATTAATGTCCAATTAATATCTTCATATTAAATATCTTTTAAATGCTTTATGTTAGGTTTTATAAACACAAGGCAAATAATTTTCAAAATTTTTGTCTAAATATCAAAAGATGATACAGGAACACTTTACAAGTCTTGCCTAAGGGCTTATCCATTAAAAAGCATGTACCAGGGGTGGAAAGCAATTTCTACTACCCCCATAACCAAGGGGAATGGACAAATATGAGTGTAGCAATAAGATATAAAATCAGAAGAATTTTCATTTCTGCCTTCCGACCCTGGTACATCCCTCATAATAGAATAGCCCTAATACTGCCTAATACTAGATATTTCAGCATTGTGTTGTATGAGTATGTTTGAGTGCATGTGTATTTCAATGTTAATGAACAGTATGTGATGCAACTGGAATGCATTTTTGTATGTCATATAAATTAAAACATTTAACTGTATAATGTACCATTCCTTGATAAAGAAAAAAACTGATAATTTACATAGATATTTTTTACATATTTTTAAGTGAAATTTTTATTGGCATATACATGTACATGAAACCCACCAGTCAGGTGTACATTATCAGTAACAAAAAAAGTAAAATGATAAAGATAAAGTTAATGAAACAATTTTGATGTTCAATTTTTTTTTCTGTATATAGAAAATGATATGAGAGGAGAATTCATTTATAACTATTTGCATGTATATGTATTTATCTTAGGTAGCTGAAACCCAACAGCATAACAAAAAAGCATTGTTAAGTTATTTTCTTTCAAGCTGAGGTGTAGTTTCAGAAACTTTTTATTTTTGATAAAGGCTTTTGTTTTTAGTGCTATTTTTTGTTTGTTTTGTTTTCTTTTTCAAGTGCTAAGAGATTGCTCTCTAATTGTTTTAAATTATTAACGGAAAATTTCCAATTTATGTTACAAAGACATTTTCTTGGCAGTTTTATTCATTTTTTTTTTGCTATTTTCCTGTTAAGTGATGAAGGGGGGAAATAAAACTGTTGCAGATATTTTGGTGCTATTGCGTAATTAAGCCGCGCCTCAAATTCAAGACTGCATGACTTACAAAAAAAGACCGCATGAATATTTCTTACCTGCCAACTTTTTAATTATACGAGTGAGACAACTGCATAGATACAATAAAAGGGGCTTTAAATTGACTTTCCATCTCCATGACATTAAAATCACTATGTAATAATTCTGGNGTCGTCATTTTTCCAGGTAAGGTCAAGTGATTTATACAGGTAGAAGTGGTCGGAAGGGTCTGACACCTGTCTTCACAATAAACACTTAATACACAATATGGTCAGAACAAGCCTGCATACCTATGCATACTTCTTGTATATGAATCCTAATTTCTACATTGTTTTCTGTTTATTTAATTGTGAACACGGGAACATTGTAAAAGTTCTGGATATATTATCAATTTGATGATATATTAATAAATAATAGCTGCAAATTTTCATTTCTTTATTGAATAAATTACAAATCGTTGAATTTAGTGAAAGAAATTATATTTATTTGGACAGATCAGAGTTATGTACTTGTTGTTTTTACACGGGCTTATCGAGTTTTGGTATTTTGTGGTCTTTGGGTATCACGTGACTTTTTAAGTGGCCAAGACGACAATATGGCGGTTGATGCACTGTGATCTGCTCACAATTAATTCAGTCTTGTACAGTTATCCAAGACAATTGAACAGTAATACATATATTTATGTGATAACAAAGATATGAGGAATAAAATATTGAATTTTTATTTTTTTGCGAATTATCCCTTTAATGTGTGTGTCAATGCCCAAATTTACACTCTGTATGTGGATGCAGAATCTTTGACTTCATTGAACAATCAGCTTTTGAATTGTGACATCATTTTAAATAAAAGACGAGCAGACTGCGTCATAAAGCCAGCTTACATACTGCTTTTTATAATGTTGAAATGTCTTATCACTTTCTCTTACAGGTTCTAAGTGGTATAACATTAACCAAGCTAGGTGGAATAATAGTATTAGCATTTTCCAAATCACAGCTATTCCAAGTATTTTACTTTAGGATGTATTTAGGAATGGTGATATTTGGTGCTACACATGGACTTATATTTTTACCAGTATTACTTAGTTATATAGGTAAGATATGATGTATTTAGGAATGGTGATATTTGGTGCCACACATGGACATATATTTTACCAGTATTACTTAGTTAAATAGGTAAGATAGGATGTATTTAGGAATGGTGATATTTGGTGCAACACATGGACTTATATTTTTACTAGTATTACTTAGTTATATAGGTAAGATGGGATGTAATTAGGAATGGTGATATTTGGTGCCACACATGGACTTATATTTTTACCAGTATTACTTAGTTATATAGGTAAGATGGGATGTATTTAGGAATGGTTATATTTGGTGCTACACATGGACTTATATTTTTATCAGTATTACTTAGTTATATAGGTAAGATAGGATGTATTTAGGAATGGTGATATTTGGTGCCACACATGGACTTATATTTTACCAGTATTACCTAGTTAAATAGGTAAGATAGGATGTATTTAGGAATGGTGATATTTGGTGCTACACATGGACTTATATTTTTACCAGTATTACTTAGTTACTGTACAGCTCACACGGATGAACGCAAAGTCCTTGTTTTTGGGTGGATTTTCGCGACGTGGACTGATTAGCCAAGTCCGTGTAGCAGGGTGGACGATCGCGGACTTCCACCTTAAATTACCTGACCCAACGTGGACAAATTTTTGAAAACGGAATCCTCGTGGAACCATCGCGGCCACACCGAGGAAATATTAGATGTACATATGTTTGATTTCATTGCAAACATAAAAATCGAGGAATATTTACATCCTTGGACTAACATGTTTGATTTCGTTGCAAACATACAAACCCAGGATTATTTACACCATGGGACTAACATTATTTGTCCCAGTCGTATCGTAGTTCATTATGAACGGAAACCAAATGCATGTAAAAATATAAATAAAACATTCAACATTCCTAGATATGTATGTATTTGTTATCAAAAGCATGCTTCAATAATTGTTGAAAGAGCGCCTCTACCTAATTTGTATTTATATTACCTGAGAAATTGATTTTTTTCATTGGCCGGTTTTTGTTCTATTTTTAGAAAATTACCTAGTGCCTATCTTCTATATATAAAATCTAATGGCTTCCGAAATGTGCTATATCCAGGCTTTATTTTAAATTTTAAGCTATTTATGATAGAGATTTCATAGACAACAATTTTTGAAAGAATATTTTGATAAAAGTTATAAATCTGAGACCTGACAAGTGACAATTACGCAACTAGACGACGCCGAGGGATTCTTGTTGTTGACAGTGAATATTTTATTTTAATTTCCATCTACGCAAATTTCCGCTTGAAAATATTTGAAAGAACAGTGGTTTGACAGAATATTCATGCTTATTTTCACGGCAACGCCAACGAGACAAACAAAAAATTTAGGCTTGCAAATATCGTATAATTCTAAAATAACTTGACGATCTGCATGGGAACATTGGTTGTCAAAGAAAATAATATTTATATAACTTCAACATGTTCAACCAGTCAAACTTTCTGATTATGATAATTTTGGGGAAAATGGTCATTTGTTGACATTAAGCTCAATATTTTCAATTATATTTTTCACGACAACACAATGATTTCTAGATGCTGACCCGCGATGATTCCACGTTCAACACGATGTCACGAGGGGTCCACACAGGTAAATATTTTGTCCACGTTCTCAATTAGGTTGTCCACGTTCAAGATCGCGGTGGAATTCCACGTTTGGCAAAATTTGTCCGTGATGACAACAAGGATTTTGCGTTTTCCATGTGAGCTGTACAGTATATAGGTAAGATAGGATGTATTTAGGAATGGTGATATTTGGTGCCACACATGGACTTATATTTTTACCAGTATTACTTAGTTATATAGGTAAGATGGGATGTATTTAGGAATGGTTATATTTAGTGCTACACATGGACTTATATTTTTACCAGTATTACTTAGGGCTTTTCCAGGAAAAAATGTACAGGGGGGCAGGAATGCAAGTCAAAATTTAAGGTACCACCACCATAATTTTAATTATTTTTTCAGGTATAAGCAATAGGTACAGTTTAGTTTAACACCCCCCACCAAGGTAAAAATAAATAACTTGCGTTCCTGCCCCCCTGTACATTTTTTTCTGGAAAAGCCCTTAGTTATATAGGTAAGATAGGATGTATTTAGGAATGGTTATATTTGGTGCTACACATGGACTTATATTTTTACCAGTATTACTTAATTATATAGGTAAGATAGGATGTATTTAGGAATGGTGATATTTGGTGCTACACATGGACTTATATTTTTACCAGTATTACTTAGTTATATAGGTAAGATAGGATGTATTTAGGAATGGTAATATTTGGTGCCACACATGGACTTATATTTTTACCAGTATTACTTAGTTATATAGGTAAGACATTTCTTCGGGGCTTTTAAAAGATCTTATCATGATTGCTGTTGAAATTTGGAAATTTTCTGTCTGGTAAACATTAGATATAAGCATCATGACAGGTTGAAACCAGGAGGATCTAGCACAGATTATAACATTAGAGTAATGCACATATTTTAAAGAAAGAAAACTTAATTGAGACACTGTTAAAGTAGTTTTATTCGTGGACATCAATTTTAATGGATTTCATGAATATTTCTGTTTTGTGGATACTTGTATTGATGGTTTCAGATTCCATACATTAATACTCTAGGGCAAATATACATGTTGTTTACAAAATACTAACAAACAAAACTAAAAGTAAAATCCAGAAAAGCTTATGTCAACAACAAGAGATCAAGTGAACAAAACTGTCAGTACTGTAAACCAGGAAATTTTTGCAGTAGTTTTATTTTCACGATTGAAATGGAAGCGCAAAAATAAAAAGGCACGAATATACATGTCTATTATAGCAGTCAATGGTCAACAATTTGGCAGCACGAATTCAAAACTGCACAAAGTTAAGTATTGTCAATTTACCACGAAATATAGACAGCACGAAAATTTCCAATTTTAAAGTATACAAATTGAGGATGCTATTTAGTAATATAACATTCTTAAATCATGAATAAGAATCATGTATATTTTTATCTGAACTGATACAGGGATAAAATTTCCAAAATCCTACTGTAATTTGCTTGGACTTCATTTCTCGACATGAACACAACAGAGAGTACTTAAGTATAGCAAAACACACATGACATCTTCACAGTGACCTCATAATTTCTTGATAATGTCCAGTTCATTGATACTTGCATAATCAGTCACTGTAGAACAAAGGAAATTCGTACAAATTACCGATAATTTATCATCCATCAGAATTAATTACAGTGAACAAATAAACATTTATACTTAACACCATTTTTTAAAATGTGTTTTTGTTTACTTTAACATTCTATTTTCCAGGGCCTCCAATAAACAAAGCCAAGTTATATGAAGCTCAACAGAGGCAGAAGAGAAGTATGACTGCGGGGTCAGATAATGAAGATATAAATTCTTCCAAGCAAAATTTATTAGACGATGGTTCCCCGCCAGATTATGAAACATTACAAGATCCGGCTCTGTGATAAGTGTATTTTTCTGTCAGAACAAATATTTGAGATTATACATGTTTTTGTGGTGCAAGTTGTTTAGTCAAAGAACTCATTTGATTTAGTCTTTGTTTATTGTAATACGGGATATTTGAAAAAAATGGTATATTTTTATGCCCCTTCGACAAAAAGTCGGGGGGCATATTGTTTTACCCTTGTCTGTCCGTCCGTCCGTACGAATGAAAAACACAACCATTCATGTTTTTTAGAAAGTTTGCAAACAAATTCCAACTACTTCAAAGGAATCTAACTTACAATAAGTAGATGTGCACACACATATCTTTTGGAATATTCAAAATGGCCGTGGTTGCCATGGAAACTGAAAAAAGGCGGGAAAATTCTAAGTGCTTCAAATTTGATGAAACTTTACAAGAAGGATGTCTAGCACCCATATAAATGATTTTGGGTCTCAGAATTTTCAGAATGGCTGCGGTTGCTATGGAAACTGGAAAAAGGCGGGAAAATTCAAACTGCCTCAAAATGGATAAAACTTTACAGGAAGATTGCCTAGCACCTATAGAATTGATTTTCGGGCTCAGAACTTCCCTTTTATATATTTTGGAAATAGGGTAGGCATATCATTGTGTCCATACTTGTACTGTGTCAACACCTGTATTGTGTCAACACATGCTTAAATTTGCACTTGCCATATTGATTCAGGGGTCAATGAGCGGGGGCATTATTGGTCGCCATTCGGTGACATCTCTAGTTTTTGTTTTGATATTCTGTTTATACTTCACAAATATACTTCTTTTAATTTACATGTTTTGTCAAAGATTTTCATAACACATCGATCTTATTTCCACATCAAAAATATTCATATTTGAGGGACAGCAAGACTTTCTTTCGGGACATAAGGATCAGTCATTTTATACAGCAACAACAGGATATATAAGATTTATTCTAGGAGGACCACATTTTCGCATTGTCATTTGTGGGGGCACAAGATTGAAAATTTTATGTTTAGTTCCAGAAACTGTATGAAATTATGATAAGTGCTGTTGTCTTTAAGTGCTAAAATTTTTTGTTTTGTTTTCTGTTTTTGGAAATTTATGTTCTTGGGATTCCTGGATCAGACCCCCTCTGTCTCATCCCAATCTGTTGATTTATTTGAGGCCTAATGAAGAAATTTATCCAAATTAAATTGAAATGCTATTTTTTTAAGGATATCTATTTTTCACTCTAAAAATAATAAGGTCTTGCTCCTAAATATCCTATATAAAAAAAACAACATTTTTTAAATTAAAATTGTTTTACAGATCATATACAAGAAATCATAATTCTTCAAGAAACTGTATTCCCTTTAAAAAATGTTTCTTCATGGAGAGTAATAATATTGAACAAAGTTTTTGCATTATATTCCAATGGCACAGCAGTTTTCATCAGATGCAAAACAAAAATGTCCTATTATGTCCAATTAATATCTTCATATTAAATATCTTTTAAATGCTTTATGTTGGGTTTTATAAACATGATGCAAATGATTTTCAAAATTTTGTCTAAGTATCAAAAATGTCCAATTATGTCCAATTAATATCTTCATATTAAATATCTTTTAAATGCTTCATGTTAGGTTTTATAAACACAAGGCAAATGATTTTCCAAATTTTGTCTAAGTATCAAAAAATGATACAGGAACATTTTGTAGTCTTGCCTAATACTGCCTAATACTAGATATTTCAGCATTGTCATTTTGTATGTGTATGTTTGAGTGCATGTGTATTTCAACGTTAATGAACAGTATGTGATGCAATTGGAATACATTTTGAAGATGTCATGAATTTATCAAGGAATGGTACATTATACAGTTAAATGTTTTAATTCATATAACATACAAATCTATGTCAAAGAAAAAAACTGATAATTTACATAGATATTTTTTACATATTTTTAAGTGAAATTTTTATTGGCATATACATGTACATGAAACCCACCAGTCAGGTGTACATTATCAGTAACAAAAAAATAAAATGATAAAGATAAAGTTAATGAAACAATTTTTGATGTTCAAATTTTTTTTTTCTGTATATAGAAAATTATATGAGAGGAGAATTCATTTATAACTATTTGCATGTATATGTATTTATCTTAGGTAGCTGAAACCCAACAGCATAACAAAAAAGCATTGTTAAGTTATTTTCTTTCAAGCTGAGGTGTAGTTTCAGAAACTTTTTATGCCCCCAGATCGGGGATCGGGGGGGCATATTGTTTTTGTCCTGTCTGTCTGTCTGTCTGTGCGTCCGAAACTTTAACCTTGGCTATAACTTTTGAACTATATAAGGTAGACTTTTGATACTTGGCAAGTGTATAGGTCTAGTCAAGAGGAACATAAATATGCAAAAAAAATTAGGTCAAAGGTCAAAGGTCAAGGTCATAGGGGTCAAAAAGGGGTAAAAATTGGAATCTGGGGGCATATGTAGTGTTTCACAAACACATCTTGTTATTTTTGATAAAGGCTTTTGTTTTTAGTGCTATTTTTTGTTTGTTTTGTTTTCTTTTTCAAATGGGAAAGAAATAAAGTGCTATAAAGAGATACCTCTGTAATTGTTTTAAATTATTAAAGGAAAATTTCCAATTTATGTTACAAAGACATTTTCTTGGCAGTTTTATTTTTTTTTTGGCTATTTTCCTAAGTGATGAAGGGGGAAAATAAAACTGTTGCAGATATTTTGGTGCTATTGCGTAATTAAGCCGCGCCTCAAATTCAAGACTGCATGACTTACAAAAAAAGACCGTATGAATATTTCTTACCTGCCAACTTTTTAATTATACGAGTGAGACAACTGCATAGATACAATA